>OY744608.1:64607193-64859693 GCA_963556255.1 Allolobophora icterica
TTAATTCAACCACTTACTGGTTGATTGATGGGTGATTGAATTTTATATTGGTTGATTCAATCACTTTCTGGTTGATTGATGGGTGATTGAATTTTATATTGGTTGATTCAAATACTTACTAGTTGATTATTGGCTGATCGAATAATATTGGTTGATTCAATCATTTGCTGATTGAAATCATAGTCGCTCAGACGCTCTTCAACTCCAGCTATTCCATTCTCCTTGGAATGAAATCCCTCTGGAGCCACTGCAGACTAACTGACTCATTGTAGCAGCCAACGAACTCGGATCCTCTTTCAATTCCTGAGCGGATCTATCATTCAAAACCAAAAATAGCAGACATAGAATCAAAATATCTTTGTCTGATTCATGGGTTTATTGTTTTTTCTCTCTTTCACTCACTCTCTTTGTTTGTCTGTCTGTCTGCCTCTCTTTGTCTCTGCCCCCCCCTCTCTCTCACTCTGGGCTTGTCTGTCTCTGTCTATGTATCTGTCTGTCTGCCTGTCTGCTTGTCTGTCTGCCTGTCTGCCTACCTGCCTGTCTATCAGCCTGCCTGCCTGCCTGTCTGCCCGCCTGTCTGTTTGTCTGCCTGTCTGCCTGTCTGTCTGCCTGCCTGTCTGTCTCTGTCTGTCTGCCTGTCTGTATCCCTGCCTGTCTGTCTACCTGCCTGCCTGTCTGTCTGTCTGCCTGTCTGTATCCCTGCCTGTCTGTCTGCCTGCCTGCCTGTCTCTCCGCTCCAATTTCAACAGCAGCATCCACCGTAGCCGTCTACCCACCCATCTGTCTGGCTTTTAAATCTGGGCCTGGAACTGAATCTGACCACATCTGCGCCACCGATTTTGTTTTGACTAAGCGCTTGCTATAAGCTGGATGCCAAGACTCGGGTCTCTTGGGCTCTAACGAAATCGGAGATGAGGAATTCGTAATGCATGGATAACATGACATCAAAGCAGAAGATCCGCTTCATAAACAACAGACGATTGGTTTTTCTTACGAGAGACAGTAATTGATTGATTAAATGCTCAGTTCACTCATTGACTGTCTAACTGGCTGGCTAACTGAATGACTGAATGAATGAAAGACTAGCTGATTGATTGAATGACTGACTGATTGATTGACTGAATGAATGAATGAATGAATGAATGAATGACTAACTGACTGACTGACTGACTGAATGAATGACTAACTGACTGACTGATTGACTGAATGAATGACAAACTGGCTGACTGACTGACTGACTGACTGAACGATTGAATGAATGACTAACTGACTAACTGACTGACTGAATGAGTGAATGAGTGAATGAATGAATGAATGAGGGAATGAATGAATGACGTACTGACTAACTGACTGACTGAATGAATGAATGACTAACTGAATGAATGAATGAATGAATGAATGAATGACTAGCTGACTGACTGAATGAATGAATGAGTGAATGAATCAATGACTAAATGACTAACTGACTGAATGAATGAATGAATGAATGAATGAATGAATGAAGGAATGAATGAATGACTAACTGACTGGCTAACTGGCTGACTGAATGAATGACTAACTGACTGGCTGACTGACTGACTGACTGAATGAATGACTAACTGACTGGCTGACTGACTGATCAGTCGATCGATCAACTGATACGTTTGTGTGATTGACTGATTCATTTATTTTAATGAATAATTGATTGACTGACTGGTTTTGATTGATTGATTGATTGATTGATCGATCGATTGATTGACTGATTGATTATTTGTAGAGTTCCGAGAGGCGTTCAGCCTGTTCGATAAGAATGGTGATGGTACGATCAGTTCCACTGAACTTGGAACGATCATGAGGTCCTTGGGCCAGAACCCGACGGAAAGCGAACTCCAGGATATGATCAACGAAGTGGACGTTGACGGTAAGACCACCTACCCACCATCCGACGGTAAGGTAAATGTGAGAAGGTAAAAAGGTAATAGTAAAAAGGAAAGGTAAATGCGAAGAGGTAGAGGATAAGGTAAAAGCTAACGGTCAAAAGGTAAAGGTAACAAAGCAAGGGTAACAGGGCAAAGGTAAAAGGTAAAGGTAAAAAGGTAGAGGTAAAAGTGTCAAGTAGAAAGACAAAGGTGAAAAGGTTAAGGTAAAAAGGTAAAGGTCGAAGGGTAAAAGTCAAAAGACAAAGATAACAGTATCACATGTCTGTATGAAAGCCAGCTAATCTCAATGCCTATCTGTCTTGTTGGACTCATCTTCTGGATCAGTACTGACCTGATTGCGACTTGGCTTTGGTGTGCCAGCGGTTGATGCCTTTTGTGCATTCGACATTAGCGCTATAGAAGTTATTAATTGAAAATTATGACAATCATAAGAATAAAGGCATAGGTAATATGACTGTCTTGTTTACTCGGCGCTATAGAAGCCCGTCAGAAGCGTTGTCCCGAAGTAGAGGAATTTTCCACAGAAGCGATTCCAGTTATCCAACCGCAAGACAGGATTTTGACCTCACTAGGTGTCATTTTACCGACCACTAAAGTAGGCTACGAAAGACTGAGTTGGCGTCAAACGAAGTCATATTTCACCGCTTTCCTCCTCTTTTCGTTCCTTCCTTCCTCTTTCGTTTCATCGTGCTTTCCTTTCTTCCTTCCTTCACTCTTTCCTCTCTTTTCCTTTATTTGTTCCTCCTTCGCTTCGTTCATTAATTTCTTCTTAACTAACTATCCCTTCCCATCTTTTCTTACCTTGATACTTACATTCACTCTTTCCTTCTTTTCTTAATTCCCTCAGTCAGTCTATCATTCTCACCCTCCATCCACACCTCGAGTGCTACCTTCCACTCTCCCTTCCAATAGTTCTGCTTTCTTTCCTTTCATCCTTCGTGTCTTCGTTCATTCTTCCCTCCTTCCGCTCTCTTCCTTCTTTCGTTCATGTTTTTTCGTTTCTTGACCCGTTCCTTCCTTCCTTCCGTCCTTCCTTTCTTCCATCCTTTATGACTTCCTTCCTTCCATCATTCTTTCCTTAGTTCCTGCCATCCTTCCTTCCGTCCTTCTGTCATTTCTTTTATGTTCTATTAAACGAATATACTACTTCCATCATTCCTTCTTTCCTTCCTTCCTTCGTTCCTTCGTTCCTTCCTCCTTCCATCCTTCCTTTTATCCTTCCTTCCTTCCTTCCTTCCTTCATTCCTTCCTTCCTTCCTTCCTTCCTTCCTTCCTTCCTTTCTTTCTTCGTTCGTTCGTTCGTTCGTTCCTTCCTCCTTCCATCCTTCCTTTTATCCTTCCTTCCTTCCTCCTTCCATCCTTCCTTTTACCCTTCCTTCCTTCCTTCTTTTCGTCATTCCCTCCGTCCTTCCTTCCGTCATTCCTTCCTTCCGTCATTCCTTCCTTCCATCATTCCTTCCGCCCTTCCTTACTTTCCTCCATTCCTTCATTCGATCATTTCCTTGCGTCCATCCGTCCTTCGTTCGTTCGTTCGATCGTTGTGCATCTGCTGATGTTGCTGATGCAGGCAATGGAACGATAGACTTCGACGAATTCCTGGATATGATGGCGAAGAAGATGAAGGAGACTGACAGCGAAGAGGAACTGAGGGAAGCCTTCCGCGTCTTCGACAAGGATGGAAACGGGTAACTTCTTATCTGCTCCACTAACCACAATACGCCGAGACCGAGAAAATGAAGTCGTCAGTGGACTGCACACATAAACACACAGACACACACAGAGACACACACACACACAAACACACACAAACACACACACACCTCCACACACCTCCACTCACCTACACACACACACACACACACACACACACACACACACACACACACACACACACACACAAACACACACACACACACACACCTCCACACACCTCCACTCACCTACACATATACACACACACAAAGCGTTTGAGATTCTTGTCAGTCAGTCAGTCAGTCAGTCAGTCAGTCAGTCAGTCAGTCAGTCAGTCAGTCAGTCAGTCAGTCAGTCAGTCAGTCAGTCAGTCAGGAAGTCAGGAAGTCAGGAAGTCAGCCATCTTGTCTGTCTGTCTGTCTGTCTGTCTGCCGGTCTGTCTGTCTGTGTGCCTGCATGTCTGTCTGTCTGCATGTCTGTTTGTCTGTTTGTCTCTCCGTCGTTGACTCGTTTATGCATTCGTGTTTGTAATGTTAGGAGTCTGTCTGTCCACCTCCTTGTTTGCCACCAAGTTGACTATCATAATAATAATAATAATAATAATAATAATAATAATAATAATAATAATAATAATAATAATAATAATAATAATCATCATCACCATCATCAACATCATCATCACCACCACGACCACATCATTATCGCCATCATCATTTTCATCACCACCATCATCACAGCCACCACTAACATCATCATCACCATATTCATCGTCGTCATCGTCGTCATCAACAACATCATCATCATCATCGCCGTCGTCGTCATCATCATCGTTTATCATAACTTTCAGAAGCTAGCACTAATCATCTGTTTCAGCCGCCTATAGATATAACATCCGCTGTATTAGGCAAATGGCGTGTGTCATGCAACTGATTTAGTCTTCATTGTCTGCCTCATTCATTATCGGTCTCAGGGAGGTCTGGGGGAGGTCTGTAGGGGGGTCTGTGGGAGGTCTGTGGGAGGCATGGTGCAGTCTGCTGACAGCTGAAACAATCGATGCAACTAATTGGCTTTCTGAAGAGAAGGGAACGCGAAGCTCATTTCAATTTCAGAAATGACACATGGCAGGAAAAAACAATTTAGATTCATTTTCAACATTTGCACCGGTTTCGCCAAAAGAGCCACAAATTGATACGCGCTATAGTTGAAATTTCTGTGCGATTCTACTAGGATACTTACTTACTTACTTACTTACTAACTTACTTAGTTACTTACTGACTAACTTCCTTACTTACTTACTGACTAACTTACTTTCTATTGACTGACTGACTGACTGGCTTACTTACTTACTTACTCAACAATCAGGGTGCAATGTATTGAGAAAGGGACAAATTCCCCTAACTGATTTTGACTATTTAGGCCTACCACTAAAGATGGAATTTGCCAACACATTCAGTGGTGGATCTACTATAGAAACAAAGCTGGAGGACAGCAAATTAAAAATTGAACATCGAATTGAATTTAAAACTGCATGAAAGACGAAAATAAATAAATAAATTATAATAGGGGTCCTATTAGTTAAAGTTAAAACTCTGGGATATAAATATTATGTGCTGCAAGAAACTTTGCCTATGGAGGCGGCACACCTGTGCATATAGGCCCCTATTTCACTTTAGCCTGTAGGTTCCCCCGCTGGGTGGTAACCATGGACTCACGCATTGTCAGAGGTTTCATGTTAAACTGTATCAGGTTCCATTTGGAAAGGTCAAGCTATGAGCAACCCCCTTTCCTCTGCCTGTTTAGACTGGCTCTGTCGAAGAATACATTTCCCCACTGGATCTGTGGAGGATGTGACAATCATCGCAGCCGGAGAGCGTCACCACAGCGCTCGTGAATAGGCTGGTGCGCTTAGCATTCAAGTGGCGCTTTAGAAGTTTGCAGGTTACGATTACGTTTACGAACACGCAGCATGATCAGCACCAATTCAACGACTCTTATGGCCTTTCCAGATAGATCCTGACATAGTCCAGTTAGTAGTCTAAAACCCCTTACAATGGAGCGTCCGAACAGCGTCCAAAACACTCCGAAACAAAAAGAAAAGAAACAAAAACGAAAGAGAGAAATAACTATAAGGTCACATTAGGTATCGGATCGAAGGGCAAATTACACTCCCTCGTATACCCTAACAAGGCAAGGACCGTTGTCATAAATTGGAGGGACGCGGTGGTGTAGCGGTTGGTTCTGTGCCTTGTAACCGAAGGGTCGCAGGTTCGAATCTACCTGAATCCACTGCGTAGCGACCCAGCGCCATCGATGTTCTGTCGTATGGTCGTGTACACTTCTGAGCTTGAAAACTGTCTGGTTGTCAAGACCTTAAACCTCAAGACCAAGACCAAGACTTTGAACCTCAAGACCAAGACCAAGACTTTTGGTCTCAAGACCAAAACAAAGACTATTAAAGCGAACTCGAGCGCACTAGAGACCAAGACCTTGGACCCGAGGCCAACAAGACTGCTTTTGAAGGAGGGAAATGTCAAAATATAGTTGTATTGTATTGTATTATATGAATATGAATTGAGTGTTTCATATAATTAATGTACTCTGTGATAGTAACTTTGGCGCATGTTCCGTGCAGGTACATTAGTTCCGCTGAGCTTCGTCACGTGATGACCAACTTAGGCGAGAAGTTGACGGACGAAGAAGTCGACGAGATGATTCGGGAGGCTGATCTCGACGGAGATGGAACAGTCAACTACGAAGGTCGGCTGCTCAAACTGCATCGTCGTCGTCGTCATCATCGTCGTCGTCATCGTCGTCGTCATCATCATCATCATCATCATCATCATCATCATCATCATCATCATCATCATCATCGCCATCATCATCATCATCATCATCATCATCATCATCATCATCATCATCATCATCATCATCATCATCATCATCATCATCATCATCATCATCATCATCATCATCATCATCATCATCATCATCATCATCATCATCATCAACAACAACAACAAAAACAATATCATCATCACCACCACCATCATCATTATAATCATAATCATCCTCATCGTCATCATCCTTGCTTACAGAACACCACCACCACTATCATCGCCATCATCAACATCTTCATGTCGTCATAAATGCCATCAGCATCATTACTGTAACCATAATCATATAGTCATCATTATTATTTATTCATCATAATCGCAATCGTCACCATCATCATTGCCGTCATAATAATTATAATCATCTAACCTTGCCATCCTCATCATTCTTGCCTCCACGGAAAAATTGCCACACCCACAGAAAGAAAAAGGAGCTAAAGAAGACCACAATCCGTATTATTGAACTTTTGTCAAACTATTATTAAGCAGGATAATTGGCGCAGTCTCCGGGTACAATTATTTTATGCAAAGAGCAGTCCGTCATTCTGAGATTGGGGAGGGGGTTGCGTCTATTTGACCCACTCAATGGCCGCTGGTCTTCCAAACCCTTTTACCTGGGTGCTGCCTGTCCGAAGCCTGGCTAAAGGAGGAGGGCGACGCCAATTATCTTCCTGATCGCAGACGGTCGTTAAAATAGAAGCCATCTACTTAAGGACATGTGAACTAAGCGCGTGGGCAGATGGCGCCACCAGCTGCTGATGTCGATCGACAATATATTATTAACGATCGACAGAGTGATAAATGACGCAATCGAGAGCGTGTCGCCTCTACAGTCTACAATGACACAACCTCTTCTTTACTCGCTGTTCAAAAACGTAGTCGGCTTTAGTTTATTATATCAGCGAGAACTGTACACAATTTTTTTCCTTATCGACCTCAACGGCCTTTGATGCCAGTAAACTGTTGGAATCAGTAAAGTCGACATCAAATGACTTAACGGTTCTGCAGTAAGTCACGAAATGTCGTTAAATAGTGGGTCTTACAATGTTGCAATTAGACACCTTTAAAACGCTTTCGCCATCTTTATAATATTCATCAATAATCGCAAGCTGACGATAATGATTTATTTTCTTCATCTTCACTCTTCCGTCACGTGTGTGCCGACGATGAGTTTTTTTTGTTACAAGATGGCTCCATTTCTTTCTGTCTCTGATAGTATCCAGGGCCGTTGTCATGTCCAAGTCTTGTTCTTTAAGAATAAAGATCTTTCATCACGTTTCCATCCATGTCTTTGTTTGTCTTCCTCGACTCGGTGTTCCCTCCACGTGGCATTGTAATGCCCTTGCTGGTAATCTTTTATCTATTCTTGTTACATGCCCAAACCATGTCAGTCTTCTTTTATCTTGTCTACCAGTGTTTCTCTCTGTCGTAACTCCTTCCGGATTACCTCATTTCGGATTCTGTCTCGTCTGGTCCTCTCTGATAATCTCTTAGCCATCCCATTTCCGCCACTAGAATCCTTCTTTCGTCCTCCTTCCGTAAGCACCAACACTCACCTCTAAACATCAGAACCGGGATGGCAATTGTCTTGTACAGTTTCATTTTGGTTCTTGTTGATATGCTGCTCGCCTTCCACATCCTATAACCGCTGTCAAATCTTGCTGACAGTAACGTGATATCTCATTCACAGCTATAAGCTATAAATAACTTAAGGTTGATGTCAACGCCACTGGAAGCCGTAAGATGTCGCTAAACACTGGATGCTAACTGAGATGTGATTCTACGCATATCCAGAATGTGGCAAAAGAACTGATTGGCAAAGGCCTACTGCATAATGTCAACCAAGAATGATTCGGGAAAGGATTGGTCGGCCTACTGGCCAGGCAATCAAGACCGAAGAAGACGAAGAGCAGTCCCTTAAGCTAGCCTGATAGGTAGCCAAGGGTATACGAAGTGGCAGAGACTCTCTGTCTCTGTCTGTCTGTCTGTCTGTCTGTCTCTGCCTATCTGTGTCTGTCTGTCTCTTTCTCTGTGCCTCTGTGTATCTGTCTCTGTCTGTCTGTCTGTCTGTCTGTCTGTCTGTCTGTCTGTCTGTCTGTCTGTCTGTCTGTCTGTCTGTCTGTCTGTCTGTCTCGACTGAAATAGCTGCGTATCATCGGCCTACAAATAGCAGTCTAGAGAAGTTTCAGGAGAAGTGATCCTAGTAGAGTGGCAGGATATATAGTGTGAACAGAACGAGACCCAACATGGAACCTTGTGAAGCCCCTAAAGACACGTTCACAGTTCACAAACTAGACCGAAGTGAATTTACTGATACGGACTGATTGAGCATAAGAGGGTGTAGGGGTAATATGGAACCCACTAATAGTATTATTGTTATTATTGTTGCGATTATTACATATTACTATTAAAATTATTAATTTATTATATTTTATTTTACTCGAGGTAGAAATCATTCCTCAGGAACAAAAAATTATGTTAGGAGTAAATTATTATTATTATTATTATTATTATTATTATTATTATTATTATTATTATTATTATTATTATTATTTTCATTATCATCATCATCATCATCATCATCATCATCATCATCATCATCATCATCATCATCATCATCATCATCATCATCGTCATTATCAATAATATTATTATCATTATCATTATTGTTTGTTTAATTTACCCGAGGTAGAAATATTTCGTTAGGGACAACATCGTTGTCATGAGTTTATTATTATTATTATTATAACTTAGGGAAATGTTATTTAAAGGTGTATAAGAGTAGACTGTTTGTAACTAACA
This sequence comes from Allolobophora icterica, assembly GCA_963556255.1. NCBI lineage: Eukaryota > Metazoa > Annelida > Clitellata > Crassiclitellata > Lumbricidae > Allolobophora > Allolobophora icterica. The sequence continues at coordinate 64,616,498 of OY744608.1, forward strand.
TTGCATAGTAAGTTAGTAAGTAAGTAAGTAGTAAGTAGCCTTTATTTGCATATGACAAGCGCACATGCATTACATGTATACAATGATTACATACATTTTGAAAACAAAACTATAACATGAAAACAAAACTGTAACATGAAAACAAAACCATAACATGAGCAGCTTATAAGGTCACACATTTACCACTAGATATAATTAAAGATGCATCGGTTAACAAAGCTGCTTTTAAACAATTTGGATTGAACAAGAGGCAGCCAGTGATGTAGTCGAGTCCACCTAAGCCGAGTCCGAGTCAAGTCCGAGTCCAGCTAAGCCGAGTCCGAGTCGAGTCCGAGTCCTGAGGTGTTCGAGTCCGAGTCCGAGTCACTACAGATCGAGTCCAAGTCCGAGTCCAAGTCCATCCACATCAAATACAGTGAACCACGCAATTCATTTCCATAGAAAAGTAACAGAATTATTTAGGTCCTTTGCAGAAAGAATTTTTAATGTAATTTACCCAAATTTCACATTAGAAACACTAAATTAAGTAAAGTTTTGTTCGATAATCTGGCACGATCATGAGGACACATAAAAATCCTTCTACTGCTACACACAAGTTCAGTAGGCCTAGGTAGGAACAGCTAGAACTGTAAATGTCACAAGTGCAATCGTGTCATTTCACGGCCTCGCTCCTCCTCCACACTGGAAGGGCGATACGAAAGTTTCTTCTAATTCGAAGCAATAAATTAATAACTCCATGCACAGTTTAGCATTGTGATTGAAGATATATTTACAAATCGACAATCCCTAGTATTCAGTTCAATATCATGCCCTTCACAGTGTTGGCCTCTATAAATGTGCCCGTCCACGCCGATAACAGACCCTTATAGCCCTGTCTATTATCTTGGCTTCATTAGTTTCTATTGTCTGCTGGTAGGAATAGTTCCACCTATATATGCCTATAGCAGGCCAAATAGAGACCCTCTGTCTTATACCCCAGGCTCCCCACTGAGTCCCCCGCCTATTCATGATACTCGTCTCCACTTCAAACGGAATAGTTTCACCTCTTCTGGCTTATGCCTATAGAGACGGTCGGGGGGGGGGGTATTCACGTCAGTTCTCATGTGAGGGGTGGTCTTGGCCGTGACATGGCAATACAGTTGCCTGTTCTGCCCAGAAATTGTGACTCGGAAAACGAGTCAGCGAGTCAAATTCGAGTCCAGGGCTCGAGTCCGAGTCCAAGTCCGAGTCGTGAAAGTCCAAGTCCGAGTCCGAGTCCAAGTCCGCAGAAAATCGGTCTCGAGTTGGACTCGAGTCCTTGGCCGGACTCGAGTACTGCATCACTGGAGGCAGCATGAAAGGATGTTATTATTATTATATTATTATATTGAGCATATCATCATCATCATCATCATCATCATCATCATCATCATCATCATCATCATCATCATCATCATCATCATCATCATCATCATCATCATCATCATCATCATCATCATCATCATCATCATCATCATCATCATCATCATCATCATCATCATCTGCTGTCAAGACTCCGTTAGACGACAACGCTATTATAACGACGTCAATAGTTACATATTTATTTATGACAGTAACTGACGAAGTTGATCTTAACGAAAAACATTTTCTGTTCTCAGAATTCGTGACAATGATGACGGCGAAATGACCCACGAAGAACCGAAGAAACTTTGCACCTGTGACTCTGACTTTGAAGTTTTTTTCTTGTATACATGCGCGGCGGTATTTCCTTTGATCGTCGCATCAAAGAATCCTTTGATCTGGCCGCCCGATGATTTTCATATGCTTCACAAGTAACGCTGCTGGTGATGCTGAACGGAAATCGAAGGGTTTTAATTCGTGTCAAACGATGATTGCAGAATATGAAATTGGCGCCAAAGATCGATCGATTGGGCAGACGACCGACTTTTACACCAATTGATGCGCTAATAACTTAGCGCTACGCAAATGCAGCGATACTATACTAGTGCATGTATGTAATATAATGCAGGGCTACGACGTACTGTAATCGATATCTCAAATGGTGTTTTAGAAGTGCATTGGTATCTAGACTGATCGCTAGGGGCGCCACTGGCATTTTAAGTTCATTTAAGTTCAGTTAGATACTAAAACCATTCGTTAGGGGCGCCACTGGCATTTTGAGTTCATTTAAATACCAAGACCATTCGCTAGGGGCGACACTAGCGTTTTAAGTTCGTATAGGAACTATTAGATAATAAAACCATTCGCTGGGGCGCCACTATCGTTTCGGTGCATGTTTTATTAGATACTAAGATCATTTGCTAGGGGCACCACAGGCTTTTTGGTTCATATCGGTTATAGATTTTCTATGAGATTGTTAAACAGTGTTGTGTATTTTCTTCTATTGTAAAACCTAAATTCATATCTACTCAGCTTAGGGCAGGTTAGCTGTATACGTATTAGGCATTGATAATCAAGTCTTTAATTGTCCTATTCAGCAGTCTCCCAGCAAACACATAGATAAGTATTAGTAGGCCTATTCAATAAAAACAAACCTGATATCCCATTTCACTACTGGTGCAATAAAGGTAATCCTCTTAGCAAGTTCTCTCGTAATATAACCGCAAAATATTGGCAGATTTTCTTGCCGCCTTTGCACGTAATCTTCATGGGTTTTGCATAGGGTCTGAGGTAACTCATTGTATAGTCTGGTAGCAGATAAAGAAGGCTGTCAGTGCTTCCGTAACTTAGGGTACTGTGGCTTTTCAAGTTCTGTAATGCATGTGTCGTTCAAACCGAGTAAAAGGCATCTCTATTCCGCTCTACTTCAACTACTTCGTCTTTTGTTCTCGATCGAGTTGCCTTCAGCTTTCTTTGAGTTGCCTTCAGTTCAAGTTTTAACATTCTCATCTTCTTGCAGTCCTATTTTCAAACAAAACTTTGACACAGGTAATAACACATTTGGTTACAGCTCTGTACAAAACGCTTCGGAAAGGAGTCAGACAGTGGGGGTGAATCGCCCAACATGGGCGTCGGCATCTGAATTTGGTGCACAAGGTTATTTCAGTACAGTATGCATGGGCGGCGATCCCGGGTTGGTCGAGGGGGGGACAAGACCCCCATTTTTAAGAGTGGGGACATACCGTACATTTGTCCCCCCGCATCTTGAAGAAACACCAAAAAATGTGAACAGTTAATTTTTTTACCTCTTTTTTGAGCAGATACACTTGTTGCATTGGGTGTACAGTCCATCTCAATTATTGGGGGATGTGCCCCGGCTGCCTCCTATAGAGTTTACGCGGAATTACGCCTATGCCAGACGATCAGTCCGTAAACCAAGCGGTTTTTATTGCACTGCATAAAGTGCAGCACAAACTCACCATCTGTTTTCACTGACCTACTTACTGACTCTGACCGGTTTTCTCCAATGGATTGCAACGGTTCACTTTGGTTTCAAATGGCTGAGGTCATGTGCATTACAATAACACCGGCTAGTGATATCTAGCATAGACAGGCTACACAATAGGCCTATACAATGCAAGTGCATTTGATATTGCCCTCTATCCAAATTTCGGATGTGCGCCCATGACCAGATAACAGAAATATCGACGGTGATGAGCACTGGCGTAAACTTGTCCAAAATATTGGGGGTGGGGGTGGAGCATGGGGTCTGGACCAGAAGTGAAAAAAACAAGTTTTTTCAAGATGAAAAGTTGTTTTTTAATTGGTTTTTTTCTCGTTTTTTGTGGTTTTATGTTTTTTGTTGTTGTTTTGGTGTTTTTAAGATTTTCGGATTTCGGATCATAAAAATCATGGAAAATGGCATGAACAAGAGCTCCAACTCAGTTTAATTCAGTTGTGATTTCCAAAAATTTAAAATCATTAAATCAATGTTATTAAAATAACATCTACAAAAATAAGAAATTTATTTTTTAAACAAAACAAAAAAATTTGTGGTTTTCTTTTTCTTTTTTTTGTTTACAACCAAAATTCGAAAAAAACTTTTTTCACCTCTGGTCTGGACAGTCAGCAGAGGCTTCCGGTGCTACGTTAATGCCGTAATGCGTATGAAATGGGGCGTTTTCTTTACATGTAAATTTGTTTCATATTGAAGATATTGAAGATAAAAATAAATCTTTGTTTTCATTATGAATTTCTGATAGCATTTCAGTTCTGTGTATCTGCTTTTCTGTTTCTGAAGAAATTTGTCTATATTGAAACATAATATTTTAATATTTGAAGAAATTCTCCTCTCGATTTTTTTGGGGGGCATTGCCCCGACTCCCCAATTATTGGGGGCACGTGCCCCGGCTCCCCCCGAGTCTACGCCTATGGAGATGAGTAATTGTAACGGATTTGCTCAAAAACCCCTACATTGACCATCTCAGCGGAGGAAGCTCGAACCCGTGCTCTCCGCGATACTAGCCGAGCACTCCAATCAGGCCCGCGGAGAAGGGCGGGGAGGCAAATGCCCGGGAGCCCGAGGATTTTTAGGGGCCCGGGCCGAGCCCTCAATCAACATAAACGATCTTGTAGCCTGTCTAGGCCTATAGGCTATATAATGCTAGATTTCACTACGGCTGCAGCTAAATCCAGAAAAGTTGTTTTTTGATTAGCATAAATTTAAAATTAGCAACTGAGTAAAATCATAGTTGTATATATAAATACGATTATGTGCGGTCGTACCCGCATTTTTATTATTTCAATTTGTTTTTTATTTTCTCATAAAGGCTAGCGATAGCCTAGTTTAGGGGCCGGAATTTCTGTCGTTGGTCCTGACTCCAACCAATCGACCACATGTAGTTCCCATATAAAGTAAGTAAGTAAGTATGTTCTTTAATAAACCACCTGCAAACGCACTGTGGCCTACAAACAGGATAGGCCTAATACAAAAGAGGTGTACGAAACAGAATAGGCCTATAAAAACTTATAACCGTGTTAAATAGGATATGGAGTTGGATAAAAGAGATAATAGGGAAGGGAACATTGTCAGTAGGCCTAGGCGATTATTAAAGTTACAGAAAATTACAGAAAAGTCCATATATTTATTTTACTTTAGGTAGGGCCTATAGCATATGCTAGGTCAGTGGTTCTTAAACTTTTTAAAGCTAGGGACCGGCACCGTCTTTTTATTGTTTCTCGCGGACCACTAACGGCAAGCGCGGGATCGCAACCTGCGGGATACGTACATAAAGTATGGGGGATTCATGGGTTTTGCTACTTAAGTCGCGGATTTTAATCAAAATACGTTTGAAATATTATATATTTTCGCTAAAAAGTTGAAAAATTATGAATTTTAACTTTTTCAGGACTGTTTCACGGACCGGCGACCAGAGCTCCGCGGACCGGCGGCGGTCCGCGGACCACCACTTTAAGAACCGCTGTGCTAGGTAATTATAATCACGAGCGTTGCGTCACGGTCAAATCAGAGGGGTTTTCCAAAGGGTAGTCAAAAGGAGGTCCAAGTTCGGTTTCCAGAGGGTCCAGGCCAAGAGAGGATGCAGAGCATCTGCTAAGGCGGGTGTCGTTTAAGTCGAGAAGATTTGGAAGGCGGAGTATCGGTCAGCTGAGAATCGATCGAGCTTCAACCAAGAGATATACCAGAACGTAGCGTGAACTCGGGAAAAGACAAAAACCTTGAATTGCTTTCTTGTGTGGGCGCCCGCACGGCCCCGCAGGCTAAACAAAAATTGGACGCACACCCCACATAAATTGAGCGCACATCCTCCCATCCCCACCCGCCCTTTGTCCGCCGCTCGTTAGTCATACACTGAAAATGACTCAGAGTGAATCATAAACTTTTCAATTTAGATAACATCTAATACTTTAACATGCCGTATTGCCGTTTTATTTTAAAAAAATATCGATGCGATGCCTAGTATAGGCCTATTCCTTGTGTGGATTTGATTTGGTAGGTGGACGCACGTTAGTCTAGAGCTCTAGAGTGAGTAGAGTCCGCCTGTGGGCGCCCGTTAGTTTCTTGTTACATGAATAAATCAAAACTAGGCGATGATAATGATAGCGATTAAAACACCCGTACAGGGTAATTGAGTAAACCACATGACAATAAACAGACGCTAATAACGAAAATTATACTCATGCTTGAGATATCGTACATAAATTAAATTCTACGACATCTCGCGAATGACGAAAAAACGCCACATTTCAATCGAGTTCGCTAGGTTACGCTCGGAAATAGATAATCTCTGGATAGCTCCGGTATTTTAAATTCCGAATAGTTTCTCTTTCCCGACGGGAAATTTTGATATTTTCAGTCATAAGTACGACTGAAAGTGTATCAGTCAAGTAGGCCTACCATAATCAATGTGCTGTCTCCCTTGATTTCAAGATTTTTTCGAAATCTTAGGGGGCCTACGATCACATAATAGCCTATAGGTCCCTTATAGAAAAGGCGATGCATGCAGGGATTGATGCGCAAAATGTGCAGCGATAAATTGAAAAGTGCAGTGATGAAAGGATGTTTGGGCAGGAAATGTATTGTAATTCATAATTATTTATGACTTTTATTATTGAAACCCACTATAGACCTGAGATTTTGTGCAGTGATAAATTTTTCTTAAAACATCCCCTGGATGCATGCATAGCACCTGCGCATCATACAGATATTTAGAGGCCTACGCCTGCGTTTACTCACCTCGAAGGTAGAAAGTACAGAACATGATGATGATGATGATGATGATGATGATGATGATGATGATGATGATGATGATGATGATGATGATGATGATGATGATGATGATGATGATGATGATGATGATGATGGTGATGATGATGATGATGGCAATATTAATAATAACAGACATTTTAACGCGCTCAATTAGCAGTCTCAAAGACGCGTCATTTTAATTGCAATGCAATATTATGGATTTTAATGCAAAGTAGTAAAAAAAAGCTGTAGCTGACGAGGTGAGGCATAATAGTGGAATTCATCAGACGGGATATTTTGCCGGATAGTATAGGCCCCTAAAGATTATCTGATTCTGGGGCAAAATTGTACAAGGATAGTCTTCACAAACGTGCATTTCGAATTAATCCCCAATGCTCACTTATGGCCATAATGGCCTAAGGACACGTACGGTGAATGGTCTAAGGTTGCTTCTGTAAGTTCTACCAACAAACACCAAGGCAGTAGGCCCTATCCTTCTCTAAGTTTTACAGCCATCAGAAGAGCTTTTGTGCTGGAAATGCGCCAAAAGTGGTTCCAGTTTTCCAGCCAGGGAAGATAAGTCGGAGTTAATCCGAGAAATGTTCTGCTAAGCTCACATCCAGGAAAAACCGCTCTCAGCGAAACCATTACAGCGAAATACGCAGAGTTCCTAGAATTTCTCTTCATCACGTGTCCTGATTTGACATAATTTACTGATGGGGTCAGTGCCAAACATTTTGCGATGGTAGAACATATCAGGTTTTCTAATGACAGCTGTTGTAAAATACTATCAAATTAAAACTTTAGAGATTTTAGTGATATAGCGTGCTGAAGAAATGAAGAGTTTGACTCTTGAGAAGTAATTAATGCACTTTCAGAGCTCACACCCAAGTACATTGATAAAGTTGGCGCCCACGGCCCTACAACGCCACTTCTAAGATGGCGGATGGTTTACGCTTGTACGAGGTCAGAGTATAGCCTGCTACCTGTAGTTTTACGTTTTCCGCTAAGTTTTCGCGTCAGAAACTGACGATTTCGAGTTCGATTCGTTTTCGGAATATATCTTATTCGGAGGATTTTTGTCGATTTTGTTGACTGGAGGGGATACGTTGGTGGGCAGGAAAATCGCTGTCGAATATTTGGACACGCGTTCGTGCACACGGGCCTCTGGGAGATTTTGTAGCGCAGGTTTGTTCTGAGTGAGGGAATGGAAGCGTCTCATTCGGGCAGGCACAGAGGAGGAAAGTCTGGATATGAAATGTCGCAGAAAGACGACGCGGCCGATGCATCAAAATCAAAGGCAAGTTAAAACTTTGGAAGACTTTAATCTGTGATTTAATTTGCATTCCTAAATATGATTGTGACGGTTTGCAGATGGAAGGTATGCGAACCGTTCTAAGTGAGACAAACTTATTACTTTACTTGGAACTACATTGTTTATATTAGTAATGGAGTATGCACTGCTCATTTTATACTTGGGGCGGTTGTCTTGAGATATATAAATACTGCCAATTATTATCTATAATTGCAATACAAATTATGGGTTTTAATGCTTGATTTTGCATTTCGAATAAATGCATTTCGTTAGCAGTATATTTCTAAAGCACCATTTAATGTGTGTGCTTCTTAGTTTGCTGTATTAATTTGTGTGCCTATGCTACATCACAGTATTGACTATTCTTGGATGCATTGCATGTTACAACAGTATTACACTGATCTTGAAATTACATTGGTTAGATTAATTACAAAATGAACATAGGTGACTGGGCTGACTGTCTGTGATAATCTAATCGATAGTTGTGATTAGAAATGTTCCAATCAGATATGAGCATGCGTGAAAATTCAGTTTGTTAATTTTGTTAACTCTTTAACGACGAGAGCGATTGGTTTTCCATACATTTTAGTACACGCTCGTCATTAAAATGTTAAATTTAAATTTAATTTTGTTAAGTTAATTAATTTTTAAATTAAATTAATTTTGTTAGCAATTTCTGGCCGACAGGATTTCTTATATTATTGTAATATTGGAAGACAACCACATATCTGGGTATAAGATAGCTTGCTCCGTGCCCACCCATGCACATACCAACAAAATAGTGCACCCAGTCAACATCTGTTGTGGCCTGTGCCGGGGCATTCATGCATTCATATATGTTTCACCTTGAAGATTGTCTGTCTCCGGCCTACGTTGTAAATCATTCGCCTCAGCCAAACGTGATCCATTATCGTGTCTGAATATGCAAGTTGTGTGGACTTCGGTTTTCTGGGCAGTGAAATATTACTTTGTTGCAAGTGTTTGGCTAACATATCCAGAACTTCAATGGTGGCAGAACTTTAATTAGTAGTAGACACAACTTTAACAGTATTTGTTAGTAACTAGAACATTTGTGACTTGTGACATGGTAACCAAATGGTTTGGGAACCTGCCTTGCAGTGCAGAATGTTTGGGTTCAAGCTACCCATAGATGGTAGGGACATTGAGCAAGTTCACAGCACTCAATTGTATAGTGCTAGTGCTTTGTCGTGGGATGGTGGTGGTGCTTAATGAAAACTAAAATAGTACTTAATTAGTAGTAACCAGAACTTTGGTAGTAACCAGACCATTAGGTATAGTTAGAACAGTAATAGTAGCCAGAATATTAACAAAAGCCAGAATATTAACACAAGCTAGTGCATTAATTAGTAGAAATCGCCAGAACGCATATTGTGTGATCTTAAAAGAAATGTTTGCTGCTTCCAAGCCTAACCGTGCTGAGTTTCTGTGAAAAAAAATTGCAAGAGTTGATGGTATGGCCATAAATCCTGATTATTTGATCCGGACCAGGTGTCTAACTCTGGACGCAGCCCCGAAAAGCAAGACTGTTAACCACCCAATCACTCAAAGCACAGCTGCTCTACTTCTAAGTGCTTGTATGAAAAGCCTTTCAACGAAGATAAACCACAGCCAAGGAATAGTTTTCTGCAGTGTTGGCCGCTGTTGGCATCATTAGAAAATTGCTTAACTCCAGGCCAACAGTTTGGCTGGTGTCTACGAGAAGCGTGATTGGCTGCGAAAGAAACCTTTGGGGTTTTGAGCGTTCTGCGTGTTTCAGTTATCGTTTTCGTTTGCTGCTGATTAGATCGGGAGGCTGTGCAAAGGCAAAGGAAGAATGTAAAGCAGGAGAGGCTGTTCGTTTGAAGCAAGGCGTCGACGGTTAAGGAAGGGATAAACAAATGGGAAAGTAAACAGAAAATGAGTAAAAGAATAATAAAGAAATGGAAAATGAAAAATAGCGATCGCGATCAGTTCTAGTGGTTCCAGATTATTTCAGTTACCTGAGAAATTTCAGAGTCTTGACTTGAAGGATTATTTTGCCTCGGTGAAAAATGTAAAGCTAAGCAAATGGAGAAAGATATATTGGTGTGAAAGTTAAGTAAAGAAACGACACTTTCGGCTTCCTTAGAATTTCGTTTACTGGATCATAATCATAATGTACGCTGGACGGAGAATTCCTTACGATTGTTTTCGGGGGATGGCAGAATTGGTAGGTGGATTGGTTCCAGGTACTCTGGTGTATAACTTTATACAGTACAATAATTAATAGTACTTAGTAGTGCTGGTAATAGTTGTATAATGGTAATTGCTTAATGTTTGGACCTCCTCGTGCCCTGTGTCAGAACTTCACTGGCTCAATCTAGGACCTTTGCTTCCATAGGCCCTGCCCTTTGGAATGGGCTGCCTCCGTCCCTTCGTTCTTCTATTCTCTCAGGTAACGTCTCATCCTCTTTTACCTTTCTTAAAACTTGCTTTTTCTTTCGGGGTCTCTCCGACTCTCTCGCACTGGGAGCATTTCTGAATGGCTGTCCCGCTAGAAGTGAGCACTTTATAAATGTCCGAACACAATGCAAGACAACTGCATTTGATTCTGCTCTCTTTCCAAAGTTCAAAAAGTGCACACACGTCTATTCGAGAACATCGATTGCACTTTACTTTCCACTTTACTTTCCACGCTACTCACGCATTTCATCCTTCATGTTTGAGAAACTGCACTGGCTTCCTCTCTCTGCACGTATTAAGTTCAAAATCCTTACTCTGGTGTCAAAGACACAGCGGGGTCTCGCCCCCAAATATTTAATTGATGTAATTCACCGGCCTCTTTCTGTCTCCTCGTATCGTCCACTTCGCTCCTCAAACAGATTTGATCTCTCAGTTCCTCATACTAGAACAGCTATGGCTCAGTCCCGATCTTTTGCCTCAATTGGTCCCTCTCTCTGGAATACACTGTCTCCTTCTACTCGCTCTCAAATTTTAATAAGTAACCCTTCATCTTCTTTTGCTTTCCTCAAGACTTATTTCTTTTCTCTCGGCCTTGCGCACTGGGAGCGCCTCTGAATGGTTCACCCTACTAGGGGCGCTTTATAAATGTTTAAATACAATACAATACAATACTTTAGTTGAGCAATTGTGAGTTTAAAACTTGTTCAAGGTCCTTACACAGTGATTGCAGTGGGAGGCTCAAACCCGTACTCTCTGTATTAAAAGCTGAGCGCTCTAACCAATCGGCTATCATGCCCCAAGTGTATCTGAGGTTTTGCCATGTTGTACTTTATGAGATTTCTAACAGATGCTTTAGATTCTCAGCTGCAGACATCCTGTGCTTGCGTCTACAGTATCCTACTCGGAAAGAAATGCAAAGAAATGCACAATTTGCTGATTTAAGCCTTGCCAAAATGTGGGGCATGGTAGCTGAAAGGTTAGAGTGTTCAGCTTGTAACAAACCTCCTAGAGCTGAGATAGTTACTGTGTAGGGACCTTTCAAGAGCAAGACCTTCATTCACAGTTTTCTTATGCTCAGCATTAAGATTTGCTGACTTTCAGCAAATAATAAATGCAAAATAATAATAATAATAATAATAATAATAATAATAATAAAATGAAAATAATTATAATAATTATAATAATAATTGCTAATTAATAATTATCTAATATCATCTGCTATAAAGCTGTAAAATTTGAGCCATGTAAAATTTGAGCTATGCCACATCTCTTACTTTTACCACTGATACCATGTATCAGAAAGAGCCTGAGAGAATTTCACTTATCTTTCGTAGATTGTTATGATTCCCCAAACCGCGCCCTACATTAAATTTTGCCAACGGTGTCAGGTGCCCGCAGACTACCCAGAGGTTAAAAGGTCAGGTCCTGAGTGTCAAAACTCAACAGCCACTGCCTGAGAACCAACAAGAACTAACAAGGCCTGGGCTGTGGTTCAGCAACTTCTGCTTCTATGTTGTCCTTTGATTAGTGAACGAATTTATGAATATTTGAGTCATACACTTCTTCAGCCAATGAATTTTTGTATTAAGGTCAAGACTGGATCAGTGTTTTAATGAGCTCATTAGTCATTACCCAGTCAAGTCATAATGTCTAATCGTTCCTTTTATTTTTGTCTTATTTTAGCTCTTTATTTAATTTTTGTACATACTGAACCTTCTTGTTATATTGCCATTGTACACTGTTGCGTTATGTCAACTGTCTTTCTTAATAAACGAATATATATATAAGTCAGTTTTCCTCTAACATTGAATGTTTGTACTGGTTAGTGAGTAATTAAGTATTTAAGTAAGTAAGTTGCTTTTCTGTGAATCTTACACGCACACTCGCGTTGCTTGTGTAGAGTAGTAAAAACTAGATTGAAACATCTCTTTATCTATGCCTATGGTAATTTTTGTATAGCATCTGTTATGGGCGTCTCAGTTGCCCTGAAATGTAGACCCCGTGCAGTCACTTAAATCATTCTGGTAGTTGGTCAGCCTGATAGCCCGGTCAATCAGTGAGCTTGCTTCTCAGTGAGTGTGCCAGAGTATCAGTGAGTCATTCTCTAAGTGGTTTGGTCCATGAAATGCTGCCATTGTTTCCTCAAGTCAGTGGCACTCAGTGCGTGCATCTTATGCCTGCTGCTAATGTGCTGCTTGTTTAGAAGTATGCTGTCTTCCCAGTATGCCCCTGTACCAGTATGCAATGTGTGTGTGTGTGTGCCTATGTACCAATTTCTCGAATCCGTATGGTGTACATTTGGTGTAGACTGGGCTTTTGGCAGTGCAGTAGATTTGAAGAGCTGTGAGGGTTTTATTGCCTTACCTGTGGTGGGTCCCTTGGGTTTCTGTGAGAGTTTCCTTGGGGGCATTTGTGAAGGGGTTTATGGGTAATTGTGACGGATTTCTTTCAGATTGCGTCTGGAGGTTTCTGTGGGTTTTCTGTGAGGGTTTTCCTGGACGAATCTGCAAGGGTTTCCTTGATCGTACCTGGAAGGGTTTCCTTGAGAGTACCTACATGCATTATTTTCCTTGAAGTAGCAGTCAGGGATTCCTTGTCTGTGATGAGTTTCCTTGTGGTGTCTGTGGGGGCATACCTATGTGCATACACTGATAGTCGAATGGGCATTAATCTGTTTAGGGGTAACCTTAAATGTTTCCTTACTGCATTGGCCTCCATGTTAGTTGCTGTTTAATGAAGCTATATCATACCAAAGATGAATACGGTAGTATCGGCCTCCTCCTTTCTTGAGGCTTGGGGCTGGCACTACCAGAGTACAGGTATTTGCAAGTGGCATATTTCTGGATATGTATTGGTAGCTGAATGTGACATTTATCTGTCATCTACAATATTCAGATGCGTTTTCCATGTGTCATATTCCACAGTCTGGTTGGTTGAGTTGCTGTTCAACTGCGCGAGATATGACCAACAAAGTGCAGTGTGGTTTTACGAGCCTTTTGGGTGAATTGGGACGTTTTGTGGAGCGCAGTCCAATCCACTGCCGAACGAATATGCGATTTCCTATATACCGTTAGTTTTCCAACTGGGCGGAAAGATATTTTAAGATTTCTGTCCCTCTAAATCACCCTGCATTGAGCTCGGGTATATAATGACTACAGTGACAATGGGAATAAGACGACGAGGGACTGTCACTTGTATGAATATAAATACAGAAGAGACTTGTTATAATGTGGTTCATTATAAGACAGGGTATGATATAATGTGGTCAAGACAAGGATAAGCGTTTTATGACGAGATTTTCTGGTGAATGATATTTGCAAATAGTTTGGTTCCCATGACTGCTCCAACACAGACACTTTTCTCTTGAACCACTTTTGAAGTTGGACTTTTGTGTTGCTCGAACTGCCTGTGGAGTAAGGCTTTTAAACCGTTTATCATGTTTCATCATTTTCCCCAGCATGACCATTTTTTTGGTAGAGTTTTGTATGCATCAGGGGATTTTTAGCATGTTAACTGGTGGGAAAATTCCCCACCAGTCCTTGCCCTTTTCCCCACCAGTGAATTTTGCCATTTTTAGTCCAACCAGTCGCCACCAGTGATGAAATGATTACATGATTTTATGTTTATTACGACCTTGAGGCTTGAAGTTGAAGTCCTCATTAATAATGAGTCATTATGGTGCTTTCTGCATTAGCTATTAATAATAATAATTATTGGTCTACGGTCTAAGCTAATTCAGTTATCCTGATTCAGTGGTTTTTTAAAATTACATGCAAAAATGTCCTTTTTCAAAATATCCCCACCGGTGGAAATTTCTTAAAAAATCCCCTGGAATACATTGTTGTGAAGCATGGGAGTTTTTCTTGGGTTAACAAAGACCACTTGCCAGCAATCCCCAGCATGAGGACCATAAAGGACAAAAATTCCATATGAGACCTTTATGGGGCTCATTATGTGGGTTCCACTGCTAACTCTTCAGACCATTGGCTGTCTCTAGGGTCACCTTAGGGCAGTGCTTTCCTTGTAGGGATGTGCACCCGTCTGGAAGTCTGAGTGCTGGACTGCCAAACCGAGAAGCCGGAAATTCAAATCCTTATAAGACAGAATTTGTTTTGAGATTTATACTCCATCTGTGCCCATAGCTGACTCAACTATAACGAGTACACTGGCCGTACACTGTTGGTGGGAAGATCAGATGGTGAGGGAGAGGACTGACCATCCGCCCTCATATGCCGTGACTAAGAAAATGAAGTCGCTAACACGTCATACCAAAGGCTGCCTCTAAGGCTAGCTTAAGGTACTGGTCTTCTTCTTCCTTGTTCTGGTTATAGCTCTTCTAGTTCTTGTTTTTTGTCTTGTTCTTTGTTCTTATTCCTGTCAAGGGCTATGTTGACCTGTGTGGAAATTCTGTAGGGAAATGGGATAGCAGGCAGCATGGCGTGTACCACAATGACTTATCAAATGGCTTATCAAATGTCTGTGCATTTGTGACTATGCTAGATATAGGTAAGAACGAGATAAGAAACGGCGCCGTGGATAGGTGTCGCCAGTCAGCTATTACCTCCATGTCTAGTGATTATTTTAGATTTTCTGTTGTCTGATAAGATCCAGTGTAAATAAATACCACGCACTCTTGAAATTAATTGTTGCTTACTACAGACATTGATGTGGCTAGGCCCCTAGATGTCGTCTTTTCCGCCCGCCTGTGATTTAAACAGTAAGTTGTGTTAATTTTCGACACCTTTTTAAAATGTATGGAGTTTACTATAAGAGTAGAAATCACAACATGTGGGTATATTAAATGTACTTCTCGGAGAATGTGTTTACTATAGACCTTTTGCAATTTATCAGGAGACGTTAGTATGACTGATGTCAGTCAAGTTATCCAGTCAAGTTAAGTCCACTCAATCAGTCAGTTAATCAGTAAGTCAATCAGTCAGTCAGTTTTTTGGAGAAAAGTAGTGACTATAGCAGTCAGTCCATCTTTCAGTTGCTGTTTCTTTTGATTGAAAAGAAGCAGCCGTTTAGAAAACTGCTATGTTATTGAAATCATATTTACACTTGCAGACATAAAATGTCTGTTTCAGTACATGCTGATTGTGGCCTGCTACCGGTTTTGTCTAATAAAATATAATAGTAAAAAAACCACAGTAATGTCTGGCTATATTGGCCACAGTGATTGTACTTTATTAGCATGCAGTGTTGTCTATGAGCTGCACTATAGTGTCTATTGTT
Source organism: Allolobophora icterica (assembly GCA_963556255.1). Classification (NCBI taxonomy): domain Eukaryota; kingdom Metazoa; phylum Annelida; class Clitellata; order Crassiclitellata; family Lumbricidae; genus Allolobophora; species Allolobophora icterica. The sequence goes on from OY744608.1 coordinate 64,632,136, forward strand.
TCCAGATACTAGGTTTAGGGATGCATTGCTGTTGTAAACCCATCAAGTGATGTTCTGTAAGACGCCCTTTCCTATTCACTCTAGTGTTTGGGATTAAGGGTATTTCAGTAGAGTTTTGCCCTCTCTGTCTCTCTGTTTCTCCTCATTCCTCCAGTCTTCCTCTTCACCTTCCTCTCTCTGTTTCTGTATCTGCCTCTTTATGTCTGTCTGTCTCTGACTCTGTGATCCTGTCTCTGTCTTTCTCTGCCTGTGTCTTTCTTTCTGTGTATCATCTCTGTGTCAGTCTCTTTCATTCTGTCTGTCTGTCTGTCACTGATTCTGCTGTCTCTTTTTCTGTCTCTCTCTTTCTGTCTATGTCTGTGTATCATTATTTGTGTCAGTGTCTTTTTTCCTGTCTGTCTCTGTCACTGTGATTCTGTCTGTCTCTTTGTGACTGTCTGTGTATCATCTCTGTGTTAGTCTTGTTTTTCTGTCTGTCTCTGTCTCTGCAATTATGTCTGTCTCTTTGTCTGTCTCTCTGTCAGTTTCTCTGTCTGTCTGTCTGTCTGTCTCTCTGTCATCTGTGCGTTTGTCTCGTTTTTCTGTCTTTCTGTCTCTCTCTGCCTCTGTGATTATGTCTGTCGTTATCGCTCTGTCTCTGTCTCCCTATCTCTATTCTTGTGTCGGTCTGCCAAGCCTCAGGTGATAGTCAGAAGTGACCCTAGAGATCGGACTAGATTGCTAAGAGATCAGTGGCTAATTAAGTAATTAAGTAATTGTTCCCGTAGTCAGACGTGACCGAATTACAAGCCAATCCAGGTTCGTCATGTTTATTAGAGGCCTTTTAACGACCTCCTCATATCCGAAGCGGGTGTGTTAAGCCAGGGACTCCGATTTATTAGGGGCTAACGTATGGGAGTTCGTGGTTGAACAGATGGAATGGTGTGCAAGCCTTCTCTAGTCTACTAACATATTATAAAGGGGGATCGTTAGGAAAAGTTGGCTGATGATAGCTGATTGAGTAGGTGAGAATGCTAAGCCATTTACAGTGGTGTGAAACGGGTAACGAGTAAACTGTAGTCATTAAGAACCCCGTCCACTGCCCGTAGTGCCAGTCCGAAGCCTAGAGAAAGGAGGAGGGCGACCTCAACGACCCTGGAAGCCATAAGATGTCCTAAAACACCGAAAATTGGTAGTTTTGGCTACGGGGTGTTTCGAAGTCGGCCGAGCTTGGAGCTGAAAAGGGAGGGGGTAATTTGAGGGTGGTTGTAGGGGGAGAAATTGCTTTATGGCTTTCAGTTCCACCACTTCCGGTATGTTCGGCTAGTGACAGTCCTGGAGAAGTCCTGGTCTTTGTTGTGACATCGTCGTTAAACCGAAGATATCTTGGGACTTTTAGTCCATGAGAGTTCGTATGATTGGCGTCTGCTGTCATGTTCAGAGAGTTTATGAGGAACTTCTGTGGTCGTCAAGAGATTTGGAGGGTAAAGTGGAAGAAGGTTTGAAGTCACAAAAATTTCATAGAAGTTTCAGTCATTGGCTCCTCGACTTAATGTCTCACCCGCTTTTCCCTTGATTTTGTGTATCTTTGTGTGTGTGTGTGTGTGTGTGTGTGTGTGTGTGTGTTTGATTGATTGCCTGATTGCCTGCTGCCTTATTTCTGTGTCTGACTGTGTGTTGCCCTGTTTCTAAATACCTGATTCTCCTCTGCCCAATCTCTCTACCTCACTCTGCTGCCTTGGCTATATGCCTGCCTTTCTACTGTTCTCTTTATCTGCCTGCCTCTTAGGTGTACCTTATTTCTCTGTTTTCTTGTCTTGTCTTTCTGTCTGTCTGTCTGCATGTATGGTTTGTTTTCTGCCTGCCTGCCTCAGCATGTATTGTCTAGTTTTCTGTCTTGTCGGCCTCCCTTGTCTTGTCTTTCTGCTTGCTCGTCTCTGTCTTGTCTCATCCTGCATTGTCTTGTGTTTCTGTTTCATGCCTGTCTGTGTCTTGTCTTGTTTCTGCCTGTCTTTCTCGTCTTGCATTGTCTTGTCTTTCTGTTTCATGCCTGTCTGTGTCTTGTCTTGTTTCTGCCTGTCTGTCTTTCTCGTCTTGCATTGTCTTCCTGCCTGGCATTGCAGGTAAGTTCGTATGCATTGTTGAAAATGGCTTTGACTGACGTAGACAGAACGAATCGGGTTCTCATGAACTATTAAGGTTAATCAGAGAGAGTGATGCCACCAGCCACCAGTAGATGGAGTTCTACACCCCCCCCCGGCCGATCAAACGGGGGGGGGGGCTTTTTTCTTGAGGCTGCAAAAAAACGGATAGTCACCTGTTTCACCCTATCGGATTCCATCTAATTCTTCACCATAGGCCACCAACTTCAACTTATGCACTTTAAGAAATTATTCAGCCTTAGATATCAGTTTAAGATGCGTCTCTCCTCCCCCCCCCCGCTCACCAAGATGTTTTCATTTACACCAGATCCTCCTTTCTAATGCGACCTGTTACAATGCGAATTCTGATAAAACGCGACGGTGCTTTCTGCTGTCAATCTCGTATTGAAACTCACCGTATTACAACACTGGCTGGTTATAGAGAAGTTCTTGATACTTTGCGATACACTACTTGGCACATTTTAAGAAGTTTCCAGTGTATTATGTAATTATATAGATAAATTATATATAATATGTTATGTGTATGTATATTTGCATATGTTGTGTGCATGTATTATATATATATATATTTATATATATATAATATATATGTTTTTGTTGTTTTCTTTTCTCTCAATCTTTATGTCTGGTTAGTTGGCTTCTGATGTGTCTTTAACTTTTGTGTTCTATATATGTAGACAGACTTTATATATATATATATATACATATATAGAACACAAAAATTAAAATATATATATATAAACTGCATATATATGCATTATATATGATGAGCACATAAAGTAGGCTCATGGAAACATTACTATAAATAGATATGCATAGAATAGATGACATATTAGATGTGCATCAAGGCAAGCTGGTAGAAAGATAGAAATAAAGAGCCATGAATTGAAAACAGAGAAACTGATATAGAGATTGAAAGACAAACGGAGCAAGGTACGCAAAGAGATTGAAAGAAGACAGACAGACAGACAGACAGACAGACACAGACAGACAGACAGACAGACAGACAGACAGACAGACAGACAGACAGACAGACAGACAGACAGACAGACAGACAGACAGACAGACAGACAGACAGACAGACAGACTGACTGACTGACTGACTGACTGACTGACTGACTGACTGACTGACTGACTGACTGACTGACTGACTGACTGACTGACTGACTGACAGACAGTGACTGACAGACAGTGACTGATAGATAGTTAGGTGCAAAAGTAGAAAGACAGACACACAGACAGGGTGATACTTAGATGAGTACAGAAGGAGACAGATACATGTAGACAGACAGAAGACAGACAGACAAAGTGAACGTAGTAAGAACAGCCGGGTGGTATAGGTTCTTGCGTCTTTGAAAACGGTTCAGCTGTAGGAGGACTAAGTTCGAAGGCCGATGAAAGCAGTTGCCAATGGAACGAACGAACAGCCGTTGGTAATTATGTACATTAATTGCCAGCTGCGGATAATCAGAGACCTAGCGGCAGATCAGCTCCAAGTGTCGACCTCCATCGAGTTGGGACCTGTCTCCGGATGCAAGGTATTGTTTGAGTTCGAGTTTAATGAAATCAACGCAAACGCTGGTATGCAACACTGAAAAGTGCTTTCATCATCATCATCATCATTGACTCCTGACGCCAGCCATTTGGTGGCGTTGGGTACGAATAAATGATCGCCGGTGTCCAAGGTCATTTGTCAGGTCTAGTGCTCTCTTCTTAGTGTTAGTCTGTGCCTTGTTGTATCTGGAGAAATGCGTCAGGGGACTTCTTGGTCTCATCTCCCACAGTGTACGGTCCGTGTATTCATTACAGCTGAGTTGGCTGGGGGCGCAGGTAGAGCGGAAATCAGTCCTGGTGGGGATTTGAACCCCCGACCTCGTGGTTGACAGTCCAGCACGCGCTAACCACAGTGACAATAACCATTATTATAACATACCGTTATCATGACATGAATCAGTGTCGGAGTGATAATAATGATCATGTGACGGCACAGATGGATAATAGAGGTGGTGGTGATCATGGTGCGGGTGGTAGCTGTGCTGCTGGTGGTGGTTTGTGGTACCGTGTCATATCAAGGATGATTTGCGTTGACCTCCTTTATTCAGTCTGGGGATTGGCACCACCCCAAAACCGAAGTTGCAGAGTTAATACTGGATGTTAGATGGGCGACACATCTAGATAGGTAATTGCTATTGAAGGATGTTGTGTCATATATCGAAGATGATTTAGCTTCACCCTCCGCCTTTATCAAGGCTTTGGACTGGCACCCGAAAAACGGCAGTGGCGGATTTATGGTGATGTTGATGATGGTTGTAATGATAGTGTGGATGACGATGATGATGACGATGATTATTATTATTATGATGATGATGAGGAAGAAAGAGAGCAGTCCCTTAAGCTAGCCTGAGAGACAGCCATGGGTATTAAGTGTTAGCGATCTCATTTTCTTAGTCTCGATCTATGAGGGTGGATGGCCAGTCCTCTCCCTCGCCATCTGATCTTCCCACCGACACAGTGTAGGGGTCAGTGCACTCATTATAGCTGAGTTGGATGATGATGCTGCTGCTGATGATGATAATAATAAAGATGATGATGATAAGGATGATAAAGATAATAATAATAATCCTCGTTTTATATCTTCGAACTGACAATAACGCAGTATGATTACAAATCAGTATAAACGGATGATCACAAGTTATTACAGGAGTCGAATTTTAACTGTACACGGCAGCCTTGCAAGGCGCCCATCACGTCCTACAGCTCATTTTCACAAACGCGCCATCTAGCGAATTGATAGGCTGAGTGGACCCTGGGAGGGTTACGAGAGGCGATCCCGCTACCTACTGCACTTCACGCCAGTGATGTTACCACTACTCTATGGACCCCCCAGATGATGACGATAAGGATGATAAAGATGATGATAAAGATGACGATGATAAGCATGATAATGATAAGAAGGATGATGATGATGATAAAGATGATATAAATGGACTGTATACTGGCTCCATGTGGTTGTTGTCTGGATCGGCGTGGTTGTCTTCAGATGACCGGGGTCAGTGAGGGAGATGCTTATTGTCGTTTGCGACCGCTGCTACTGGTCCTGCTGCTGAGGAGGCAGAGATAATCTTCTGCAATTCTCTGGCAAGCGTTGGCTATGATGGTAAATTGAGTGAGTCAGATGAACAAATATCACCAGACGGCCCTGGCCCACAATGCCAATAAATGCCCCTTCCCCTGGTAGAAGAGTGCCACTGGGAGGAACAAACCCATCAGGAGGAGGAGAAGGAGGAGCACGAAGAGGCAGGAGGAGGGAAAAAGAGGCAGGATGAGAGAGAAGAGGCAGGAGGAGGGAAGAAGAGGCAGGCGGATGGAAGAAGAGGCAGTAGGGACGAAAATGAGGAGGCGGAGGAAGGTGGCGAGGAACACACACAGGAGGAGGACCAGGAAGAGGTGGAGGAGAGGTAGGAGAAGGAAGGAGAGGAGGATGAGAAACAAGATGGAGAAGGAAGAAGGGGAGGAGGAATATGAGGAGGAGGAGGAAGGGAAGGAGACAGGTTTAAGGTTAGCAATGTGGGGAGATAATGAGAGGAGGAGAGAAGAAATAAGCAGATGGAAGAGAAGGAAGGTGGACTGTGTAGAAGGAGAGAAATGAGGAGAGGATGGAAGAGGAAAAGGGGCAAGTGGAAGAGAACGAGTCAGATGGAAGGGGAAGATGAAAGAAGAGGATGCAGAGAAGGAGAAGAAGGGAAATAAAGGCGGAAAAATTGTAACGGTAAATGGTAAAGAAGAGAAAGAGGCAGTTGATGATGATGATGAATAGGAGGAGGAGGAGGAGGAGGTAGAGTCATAAACGAATGCCAGATAGGTTGAGTTATTATGAGTAAAATTGTTGCAAGTGATTGGCGCTGTCTGTAATCCTAACGGTTGAGCTGTGTTGCGCGAGAGATTCTGTCGACATTTACAGTCAGGCGTGAATTGGGTGTCAGAGAGAAGCCTTGCAGACGGATTACGCCAAGTACATGGCCATTTACCCTATACAGATGTAGCCAGGAGCTGTGTCTTAGTGATTTGTTTTCGTACCCCCTCTCCAAGAAGGCCTCTTCTATTTACGTAAATTTCCGATCGGAATGTGTATGCCTTGAGTCATATCCAGCCCCATTCTGCGGTTGGGGGGAAGTTTGGATGGAAATTGGACGCAGGTTGCCCCTACGGGAGACTGCAGTCGAATTAACTAATTAATTGGGAATTAATTTATGTAGTCATCAGCGTAATTGTTTTAGTTGTCCAGTCAGATCAGTCAGTCAGTCCATCAATAAGTCATTCAGGCCATCAGTAAATTCAGTCAGTCTATCAGTTAGTCAGTGAGTTAGTTTGCACTGAGTCAGGAAGTCCATGATTAAGTCATTCAAACAGTTAATAAATTTAATATGTCCATCAATCCATCAATCAATCAAGAGAATCAGTCATCCACTCTGACATAATTCCTCAGTCCTTGATCATTCCATCTGATTATTCCATTGATGTGGTGCAGAAGCTGGCATTGATGGAAGATAAATCTTTAAATATATAAATACTGACAAGGATTGAACCCGTGATGTCCAGGTCGACTGTCCAGCACGCGAACCACTAGACTACACAGACCAGCCCCCCCCCCCCCAGGGGCAACAGTGGGGCAGAAGTCTTGAAATATCTTCGTGGCGTGACAGGGATGTGATTCCCTGATACAATTAGGTCGACAGTCAAGCACGCTAACCACTTCTGTGGATAGAAACGACCTGCTGGGAAAGTCACGTCCTCGCATCAACACCGTACCAAACAGACTGATGGGTTGGCAGTGGCACGCTTTTCGTTGTTTGACAAACGGGGAGCCAGATTGACGCTAGTAAGAGTAATGTCTGGATCAGCAGACACTATTGTAGCTGTGGGACATGGCATAGCTGATTTGTTATAGCACTTGGCTTGTAACATGAAGAGTAAGGGTTTGAGCCTCCTCCACAGAGACGGTTACTGTGTGGGGACCTTGACCAAGTCCTTCACTCACAGTTGCTCAGCGCCATCGATTGCTGCCTTGGCCATTGGATGTCATAATGCACTTAGTTCTAGAAACAGGTTTTATTGTGAGTGAAGAGCTTGATTAAAAACACTAGTAGGTGGGTCGCAGTAAAAGTAAGTAAGTAAGTATGTTCTTTAATATACTGCCTGCAAACGCACTGCGGCTAACAAACAGGTTAATCACAAAAGAGGCGCACGAAATCAAACAGCAAATTTAAATAAGAGAGAAATAATTAAATACAATGGAAATGAAATAAATACACCAGAATAGTAATAAAATAAAAAAAGCCGTGAAGATAAAAAAGAAGACAGGAAGTCACTAATACAGACAGGAAGAAATTAATCGTTGCCATTTTCTGAATATGGGACCTAGAAGGCAACCAAACCCAGGTAGCTGATTGGTTGAACGTTTGCTCTTGCAGAGAGTATGGGTTCGAGCCTCCTCTACGGAGACGGTTACTGTGTGGGACCTTGAGCAAGTCCTTCACGCGCAGTTGCTCAGCGCCATCGATTGATGCTTGGTCCTTGGATAGTTGCTGGAGGGAGGAATTGCATTTATTCTTCATGCTCTACGCCTAACGGGCATTACTTTTAAGGGAGTGCTTTGTTCTTGGTACTTTGTGGATGCCTGAAGACTGGCAGAGCTAGTACACACCTTCGAGGTTAGGGTGTGGCCCAACACGAGGAGGACTAAGTGCATGACCTCTTTGCTTAACAGCTGTCCGTTCTACGATAACAGCCGCATTTGATCTTTGACCTACCGTCCGCGAAGTGCATTGGTGGTAACTGACTCTCTGTCTTGGCAAAAGCTCCACGTGCAACTAACTGCTTCATCAGAGTACTGTCTTGCATTATATCGACCGCCTCTGCTGATTCTCTCTTGAAGTGGTGCTATATAAATTGCAATTAGCATTACCATTATATTGTACAACGTAATGTTTTATCTGATCGATTGACTTCGGTAGCGTCATTATCATAATGGAGTTTCTATTGTAGCCACGGTGGTGCTTTGTTTCATGTCAGTGTACAGTGATTGTACTCATTACAGCTGAGTTGGCTAGGGGCGCAGATGGAACAGATATCGCGAAGTAAATTTCTGCCCTGGTGGGGATCGAACCCCCAACCTCTTGTTGGCAGGCCATTACACTAACCACTAGACTACATGCGCCACTCTGCTAGACCTGTAACTTTTAGAAATTCATGGTATCTTAGGAGTGAAATCAAATGACCTCATGACCTCATGAATTTCTTGTAACCTCATGAAAATCTCGTTAATCGATGAAGTGATGAAAAGATTTGTATTTTTCGATACTGAGTCTTATTTTGTGAACGGCTATAGTCTTGCACCAGATAATCTATAGAAAACTGCGCTTCGTTCAACCGTTGCGGGAAGGTTCTCGCGTTGGCTGCGTGTGGCCGGCCGACGCTGTTGTTATTGGGGCGTGACTGTGCTCTGACCAGAGGCCCAATTAACTTTACCAGGCACGCCTGATGGACTTCATTGCCACGCATGGCTGCATGCCGTTTGCATTCTGCCCTAGAATCGTTTGGACTACGTTGCCTCTCCATCAGCCCCAACCTTTTCCTATGTGGTAGGCGCATGGCGCCCTACCGTCCGTATGTCCCTTCCCCTTTCTGTCCGTCCGGTTTTCATCCGTGTGTCCGTCCGTCCCTGTGCGTCCGACCGTCTGTCCGTCTGTTCGCGGACCTTTGGGGTCGCGGCCACACGAAAGCAATGATCATCAGAGATCAATAATGTAGAGCTGTCTGAACGAGTTTCCTCGATAGTAGCCACACTGTTTTCGCAGAGGATGTGTCTGGTTAAGGTAGACATTGATGACTTCGAATTTCCCTTATATCTATAATATATATTAGGAGGTATAATTAGTAGCTTCTGTTGCGCCGGTGTCTAATGCACAAGGCATCAACCGATGGCACAACAGAACGAAGCCGTAATCAGGTCGATATCCAGAAGGTGAGTCCGTAAGACAGAGAGGCAGCCTATGGTGGATAAGCAATTTGAAAGAGGCAAGTTTTAAGTTGAGAACAAAATGACACAAGCGACTGAGCAGAGCGCACGGACACAGGGAGAGAGTTCCAAAAGTAGGGCCAGCAAGCTTGTTCACCAAGAGCAGTTCTTGAAGTAGGTATAATCAGACATAGATAATCAGATGACCTCATTGAATAATGATAAGTCTGGGGAATTAGAACTGCATATATATATATATATATATATATATATATATAAATATATATATATACATATATATATACACATAAATATGTACATGTATAGATATATGCACCTCTTTGACTCTGTTTACCCACACATACGTGCATATATAAACAGCTATGCAATATATGAACATACACACTTGCACACACACATGCATGCATAATTGCATATGCAAACATTTGTTGTATACACTGGAGCTTCCTCAATACACTGTCCTTGGAGCCAGATCAAGCAGTGTCTTATAACAATCGAGCCTGTGTTATACGAGATCATTCTGTAAAGCTGAACTAGACCTAGGATCCACATCCAGGGTCGTGTTATTATCAGAATGCGTGTTATAACGAGCGGCATTATGAGGGGGTTCCGGTGTATGTCATATGCTGATTCTTCCCATATCATTTGGCATCCTATCAATTACAATTTTCTATTATGATCTTTGTCATGTGAGTGGAAACAATTTTAGCCGTCAGTCGCGTGATTGGCATTCGTGAGCCAATCCCAAAGAGAGGCTCTGGGGAAAACGGTCAATTGGTCATTTGATAGGAGCTTGGCTGCTTTCCCATAATCCCCAAAGACCATTATTTCAACTCAAACACTGACTGAGGTATTGAAAGGTGGGATATATGTGTATGCATATGGGTGTATTGGATGTATGTATGTATGTATGCGTATATGGGGACACGGTGGTATAGTGGTATGTTCGGTGCCTTGTAACCGGAGGGTAGTAGGTTTGAATCTACCTCAAGGCGCTGTGTAGCGACCCATGCGCCATCGATGTTCTGTCGTGTGCATTTCTGAATATTTTCAGGAGGGCAATATCAAATACAGTTGTATATGTATGTATGTATGTATTTATGTTTGTGCGTATATATGCATCTGAATTTGTACATGGATAATTGGATATAGAAGAAGAGCAGTCCCTTAAGCTATCCTGAGAAGCAGCCATAGGCATGAAGTGTTAGCGACTTCATTTTCTTAGCCTCGGTATATGAGAGCGGGTGGCCAGTCCTCTCCCTGAGCGTCTCATCTTCCCACCAACAGTGTACTCATTATAGCTGAGTTGGTTGGAATCAGCTGGCACACAACCAACATCATCCAGAATTTAACAGACCTCTTAAGAACTTTTAAAGGAGATATATGAAGTGTTTGATGCATGCATACATTTGACAAATTTCCAGATACAATACAATACAATTACTATCGTGCAATAACGCGCCATCTTCCAGATCCTTTACCTGCCCTCGATGAATTAAGTACTGCTTGATACTGTTATATGACCTATTGACAGAGCAACTAATTGATTAATTTGCGGTACTGACGGACGTGACGGGTTATTATGTTATTATGAACACTGATAATTGATGAACAAGCATCAATTTCAGGAGCATAGCTATTACTATTGTTGTGATTATGATCAAGAATGAAACGGAGAAGGTACTAGGCATTATGAATCTGAGCATGGGTTTAGAATTAAGGGGCAGTGGTTGTGAAGTCTCTCACCCCATGAGTTCATCGAAAAATGAGCAGTGCCCCCCGGACCATACTATGACAGAGGCTATATATTTCCTCCTCATTATACGGTCGCTGTTAAAAAACGTTTCCATTTGCTGTTGCAGTCGGACCTGAGTGCTGCCTTCCTTCGAGCTGCCCGATCAGGTAACTACGAGAAGGTGGTGGAGTTCCTGAAGGAGAACCGGGTGGACATCGACGCCTGTAACGTGGTACGTTTCCTCTCTTTATCCGTTTCATGGTCGTTTTCATTCCAGCGGCAATTACCAATCGTTGACAGATTCTCTTGTCTATCTCGTCTCGGTTAGGCATTGCAGTCGACCGTGATGAGTGATGGGAATCGGTTGGACACCATTAGTACTTATGGCTATGCACATAGCCAGATAGTGCTGGTGTATTATGTATTTATGTGTGCATGTATGACATGTATGTATATGTGTGTGTGTGTGTGTGTGTGTGTGTGTGTGTGTGTGTGTGTGTGTGTGTGTGTGAATATATGTATTGTATCTATTTGTGTATGAGTGCATGTATGTATGTTTTCCCATTTACATATGTACGTATGTATGTGTGTATGTATGTATGTATGTATGTAACATATGTGTTTATGTATATATGTATCTATATATGTATATGTATATATATATATGCATGTATGTATGTGGGTATGTATGCAAGTATGCATATATGTTTATATGTGTTTTATTGTTTATGTATGCTTGTATTTACATACATTTATATGTATGTAATTATGTATGTATGTGTGTGTGTATGTATGTATGTATGCATCATATTATTTAATATAGCTCCTTTGGTGTTCCAAGGTTGTCACAAATCACTGCACATATACGTAAAAACATATACGGAGTAGATGCGTTGGTACATTAGCCATACTGTGAACACATAGCATAATGGCATCAGTATTATAGCAGTTCAATGGTATCTACTTAGCAACACTGATGTGTTGATTACCAGGTATAGGTCGAAAGGACGCGTTGTAGTCTTTCTGATCCTGTCCTATCCGATTCTTGTGAAACTGAAAGTGCAAAACCAATCCAGTCGGCTTCTGTCTTTTCTTCTCAGTCCAGAATGCATGCCATGCAGAGAGGGCGTGTTCCACAGCTGCTCGGGGTACACTCTGAGGCACGTTCCGAGCAGTTGTGGAACAAGACCACAGAGATCGTAAATGTGAAGAGAAATGGGAAGGGAGCGACGAGGGATTGGTCACCTCCACCACTTTGTGGGGACAAAGTTATGGTCTTGATCTAAGTGCACATTTTTATATGACCTTATCAAGTGAGCTCGTCAGAGATGCTCCCGATCCCACAACACATACAGACACATTCACGCACTCAAAACAGATGCTATCCACGAAGGAGCCGCTCGGTGCGCACTCGGGATCGATATGGAACGCACCCTGATGTCTTACGTACCACAGCAGTCTCGAGTCTTTTGAACTCGACTCTCAATGAAACCTTCAGAGGTCGTTTATTGAGAATTATCAGTCGTGGGCAGAGTTGGACTAGATTTTTTCACGGACTTTGACCGGTTGGCTGTGTGTCAGGCAGACGACCGTGTTTGCCTATACAGGACAGGTCTCCTGAAAAGGTGAAAGCTGTCTTCAGGCTTCGACTTCGTTTACTAACAGTGTCATTGGACGAACGCATAATTGATCACCTATAGTTATAGTGCTCGGAACCGGTTTCAGATACTGGCAGAAGTCTCAGCCTCGAACCTAACCTCTGGTGTTGCTAACTCAGAGTTCAACGTGCCCTACCACACCAAAGTCTACCCTACTCGAACCTACGCTGCTGTTAGCTACACTGCCCTATTCAGTGTACCCTATTCTACCCCATAGTTCGAGAATTCGCATTTTACGAATTTAAAAAATTCACGAATTTTAACGAATTTTAAAACTGCAGTTTTAAAATTCGTTAAAATTCGTGAAATAATAAAATAATAGAATTCTTTGCCACGGCAACGAAATTTATTATTTGCTTACTTTTCAACTGTTTAAGCAAGTAAATGTCAATGTCATAGGCAATCAATCAATCAGCCGTAAAAGATATCTGACTATAGCAACACAATAGTACTGATATTCAGTTACTGTTCTGCTTAGTCTGACTATGAGTGTCAGTCAACAGAACGAAAACTACCAGTGCCCCAGGTCCAGTGTGAGTAGTCAGTCACTGACACAGTTTGCAACCAAGCATGGTTAAGGGTTGGCAACGTTCACTGAGCTGTGTCTTCTACTTCATCGTCCTCTGATTCTGAGTCAGGAACAGCCCACTGATCCCACTTGACTCTGGTTTCTGTATTTTCGCCATACAAATGCCCCGAATTCGGGCAGAACAACTAAAAAATTCACAAATTGTCACAAAAACAACACTGTATTTTTGGATTACCCTTTCCTTCTCCTCCAAAATTACTACAGAGGCCTACTTCCACTCCGGTCCATGTTCTTTCATCTTTAAGAAATTAGATTTTAACTAAATTCACCTCGTTACGTAATAAACTTTTATATTGAATTCTACAGTAGATTCTAAGCAGAAGCTTAACACAACAAATCATGATGTCATCACATTTGTTGTTGTTGCTGTTTTTGCAAAACGCCACTATCAATGTAAAAAAGGCCCAACAATGGCCCAACGAATTTTTACGAATTTTTACGAATTTTAAAATAGACTAAAAATTCGCGAATTTTTGACGAATTTTAAAACCGAAAGTAACGAATTCTCGAACTATGCTCTACCCTATCCAACGTACCGTACGCTCCCCTATCCAGTGTATCCTACTCTACCCTACCCAGTGTACCCTACTCTACCCTATCCGGTGTACCGTACTCTACCCTATCCAGTGTACCCTACTCTACCCTATCCGGTGTACCCTACCCTACCCTATCCAGTGTACCCTACTCTACCCTATCCAGTGTACCCTACTCTACCGTATCCAGTGTACCCTACTCTACCCTATCCGGTGTATCCTACTCTGCCCTATCCAGTGTACCCTACTCTCCCCACTGTATAATATTGTCCTATTCAGTATTTAGCACTAATAGTATTCGAAGTGAAAATTGTTTGGAGCAAGGGAAATTACCCCACCTCTGGTCACTGCTTTCTCTTAGATTAGGTCGAACGTGAAATGTGTTGTTAAAAGTGGCAACTAAGTGTAGGGTGAGTTACGGAGATGTACGCTGTCACCTCTGGGGTCATAAGGTTGCTGAAGTGGGTACATTTTTAGGCATAGTTATGTTTTTTAAGATCTAAAAATACATGGCATCAGTAGGGTGAGAAGGCGGTTCAACATGCATAACGGTCAGAGAACCCCAGATTAGAACCCCCAGAGTCATCCCATGTTCCTGTATCAGACTGTGCGGGGACGGAATTGTTTGTATCTCACGTGTCTCCTGAAAACTGTACTGGCCTGGTTAGCTGTGTTGGTTGGCGCGCGCGTCATATGCGCCTGTGTGCATGAGGTGCCGGTGTAGTAGGCTGAGTAGACTCCCCCTTTTAAACACTCCCGGGTCTATTTATCCTAGGATATATTGACTCGGGAGTTAATTCTTACTAGGACCAATTGAACAGTGGAGTGTATTGTTACTAGGACAAAAGCACTCCTGCTGGTGAATAAACACTCCAGTGGAGTTAATTCTTACTAGGATAAACTGAAAGGGGAGTTAATTCTTCCTAGGACCAAATGACTCGGGGAGTTTATTCCTCCTAGGATAAACTGAATGGGGAGTTCATTCTTCCTAGGACCAAATGACTCGGGGAGTTTATTCTTCCTAGGATAAACTGAAAGGGGAGTTGATTCTTCCTAGGACCAAATGACTCGGGAGATTATTCTTCCTCGGATAAACTGAAAGGGGAGTTCATTCTTCCTAGGATCAAATGACTCGGGGAGTTTATTCTTCCTAGGATAAACTGAAAGGGGAGTTCATTCTTCCTAGGACCAAATGACTCGGGGAGTTCATTCTTCCTAGGATAAACTGAAAGGGGAGTTCATTCCTCCTAGGACCAAATGACTCGGGAGTTTATTCTTCCTAGGATAAACTGAAAGGGGAGTTCATTCTTCCTAGGACCAAATGACTCGGGGAGTTCATTCTTCCTAGGATAAACTGAAAGGGGAGTTCATTCTTCCTAGGACCAAATGACTCGGGGAGTTCATTCTTCCTAGGATAAACTGAAAGGGAGTTGATTCTTCCTAGGACCAAATGACTTGTGGAGTAGGGTGTATTAATGTGACGGGTAAATGATGTTTGTTCAAACTTCACAAACTACTAGTCATAAAATTATAATTGTATTTGTAATTACGACAATTTATATAGCATCGTTAGTAGCAAACTACTTCTAGGATGTTTCATACAAATCTAGCTACAGAAGCAGCTTATTAGGAGCCCTAGCTACTTCAATTTACAGCTCAAATTAGTTATAGTTACATACTATTGATTTGAACGTACAATTGAACTTAACAAAATCTGTTGCCACACAGTGTCATAGAAAATGTCATTTACGAGGTCAAATTAATGGAATTGTACAAAATCAACCAAATCATCTGCACCACTTCACTCTGTCCTGCTAGCTTCTCTTTCGGCCCATATGAGCTCTCGGCTTACCATTTGACCTTTGATGTAGTGGTTCCTTCTCTCATGACTGTGCACATGAGCAGCCGCCTCAGTTGTCATTTACACCCACCTTTCCACAGACTGGGTGTGTGATGGCCAGTCGGGAACCACCATTGGGTTGCTACAAGAAGCCTTGATCTCTGCTGTTGCTAGGGAGCAGGTTGAAATGGGCTCAGAGACTCCAGAGCTCCAGTCAATCAGTTGCAAGAGCGTAGTCGCCTCAGAGTTGATGGTTGGTGTTTTCCTGGATCTCACACTGCTGTCTCCAAGCTGTGTCATATCATCTCGTTCACCTCTGATCTTCAGTATCTTCTCCAATGCATCTCTTCTCTACTGTTCCTCCTCACTGCACAACATTCCTTGCAGCACAGACTCGCTAAAACCATACCATGCAGATCTCTTCACTGTAGGCATGACCATCATCTTCATCTCTTCACTCTGTTCTTTAAGCACTTGTAGCTGGAAAAGGAGATGCTTGGGTCCTTTTGTCCATTTGCTATTTATCTTTATCACCCTAGGCAATAGTGAGCTTGACAACTATCAAGGAATCACACTGAGTTCCAATCTGTCTAACCTCTTTGAAATGTGTTTGCTGGAGCTGTATGGTACCTACTTGCTGACTTCAGACTTGCAGTTTGGATTCAAAAAGGGGTTGGACGGTTCTCATGCATTGCTTGCTGTAGGATCAGTAGTTGATTACTTTTCTAATCATGGCTCTAAAGTAAACCTGTGTGCATTAGACATGTGTAAAGCTTTTGATAAAGTCAATCACTATGCATTATTTAGCAAGTTAATGGATCGATCAGTCCCTCGTGAGGTTTTTGCATCCTCATAATTTGGTGTAGCATGAGTGCAGCATGTGTCATGATGGCACAACATGTTGTCTGATATGATCAATCTAGTTTGTGGAGTTAGGCAGGGTGGTGTCCTCTCAACAATACTTTTCGCTGTGTATGCGAATGATATTATAGAGAAACTGAGTAGGTCCAATCATCGATGTCGGACTGGGGAGCTATTTTGGGATGCATTATGTATTCTGATGACCTTATCTTGATGTCCGCATCTCTCTGTGACATACAAGAAATGGTCGACATTTGTGTGGAAGAATTAGAGAGTACTGACATGAAATTAAATGTAACAAAATCTCAGGTGATGAGAATTGGCCCTTCTTTTCATACTGTATGTAAAATGATTAGTGTAAATAGTGTGCAAATTAACTATGTTGACAATCTTAAATACTTGGGTTGTTCTCTTGTTTCTGCCAAGTCATTAAAAGTCAGTTTGCATGAAATGAGAGTCAAGTTCTATAAATCTTTAAACTCTCTGTATAGTAAATGTTGCAAATTCACTGAGCCAGTATTACTGCATCTTGTTAGTGCTTATTGCAAGCCATTCTTGCTTTACGGAATGGAAGCTGTGAGCCTCAGTAACAGTGAACTTAACACAGTAAACTACACCTACAGCAATGCCATCTGTAAGATCTTCAAGGTCAGCCACTGCAGTGTCGAGGACATACTGCACTTCATGCAGGAATCTAACATTAAGGACTGCTGGATGTTAAGATGAACAAGACTCTTTCGAAGAGGCCCAAATATAGGGAACACTGTGGTAAATTTTATGTGTGATCTCCTATGCACATAGTATAATTTGCATTAAGGAAATGTGGACTATGTAGTTGAATTAGTATAGTACGGGCAGGTCTGCTGTCCAGTGAATGCTGTATCGTTTGTTTTGTGCTACCATATTTGGTGAATAAAAGATTGGTATATATATTGAACCAGTTCACAAAATAGGCCTACACCCCAACACAGAACTCCACAATCATCCTCAAATTGTTCACATTCTATCCTTTTCGATTATGCTTTGAGATCCAAATTCTCTTGAAACTCAGAGCTGTTGTGAGCAACCCTCTGTGGAACACAGTCACACGGATCCTAACTCCTAACTCCAACAGAGCCAGATCCTTTGGCAGAACTTCATTACTAATTTCAGTGACAATCCTGTAGCAATAGCTTTGATCTGTGCTCAAGTCTTTCATCACTTCATCGCCGAGCTGAGGGAGAGCAGGGCCAACACAGACTTTTGCAAAATCAGGATTGATGTCTAGCTCAGTTACAGAATCTAACATTTCCCTAAGGGACCTGACCATTTGCTGCTGCTTAGAATCTTGCCATTTAAAGCAGTCACTAGGTGCCTCAGTGGCAGCTCTCCTGTGTGCAGATCACGAACAATCCACATGAGCTGCCTTTGCAGCTTCTCCCCGACATGATGCATTACTCGCCTACCCAACCAGTGGTTACATTACAGGAATCACCTTCAATAGCTTCAAGAGCCTTGTCTGCTCTTTTTTCATTCAATCACTCAACAAGTCTATCAGCAATTATTTCCACGTTTTTCCTTTTCAGTTGCTTGAGCAGGAACAAAATGCCACAGATATCTGGTTTCTGGTCCCATGCAAACTGTATAATGTTCTTCTTTCACCAAACCTGAATACATTTCGCCATTCCATTTTGCTTTCAACATGACCTTGGTTTCATCACGACGCTCCATCAAAGAAAATACAACTGATGCCATTCTGCTGACGTTCGTTTTCAAACTTTCACGACTCTCTTCTGAGCTCTCCTCACCTTGTTGTGATCAATCACTAAAGTAGTGTCGAACTGAGTAACATCAATCCAGGCAGCAGTAGCAATCTCCGCTGTCTCCTTAAGCCCAGTGTGGTGTCTTAGACTGGCCAGGGCTATGTTGATTATGTCTGCAGAATTGTGTTTTGCCCTCTTCATAGTTTTCACAGAATCAGCAGAAGACTTACCTTCAGGAAGTAAGTGCTTTTTGTCTTCATCACTACAATAGTCATTCACTGATTCTTCCATGATATCCTGTTACTCTTCAAACTCTTTCTATGGTCCACTTCAAACACTGTCATCTCTTCCTCGTCTGTGGTTCGTTTTTAAATCTTCATTCTCCATTTGCTCTCACCAACCTTCCTTTTTGCCTACTTTTCCTTCTGTGACACTAGTCTTATAGTCTCATGGAGGTCAACTGGTTCTATCTGATGAGGTCCAATGCTTCCAACTTTTTCTATTTGTCCTAGGAGGAATGAACTCCACGAGTCATTTGGTCCTAGGAAGAATGAACTCCCCTTTCAGTTTATCCTAGGAAGAATAAACTCCCCGAGTCATTTGGTCCTAGGAAGAATGAACTCCTCATTCAGTTTATCCTAGTAAGAATGAACTCCCCGAGTCATTTGGTCCTAGGAAGAATCAACTCCCCTTTCAGTTTATCCTAGGAAGAATAAACTCCCCGAGTCATTTGGTCCTAGGAAGAATGAACTCCCCTTTCAGTTTATCCTAGGAAGAATAAACTCCCCGAGTCATTTGGTCCTAGGAAGAATCAACTCCCCTTTCAGTATACCCTAAGAAGAATTAACTCCCGATTCATTTGGTCCTAGGAAGAATGAACTCCCCATTCAGTTTATCCTAGGAAGAATGAACTCCCCGAGTCAATTGGTCCTAGGAAGAATGAACTCCCCTTTCAGTTTATCCTAGGAAGAATAAACTCCCCAAGTCATTTGGTCCTAGGAAGAATGAACTCCCCTTTCAGTTTATCCTAGGAAGAATAAACTCCCCGAGTCATTTGGTCCTAGGAAGAATCAACTCCCCTTTCAGTTTATCCTAGGAAGAATGAACTCCCCGAGTCATTTGGTCCTAGGAAGAATGAACTCCCCTTTCAGTTTATCCTAGGAGGAATAAACTCCCCGAGTCATTTGGTCCTAGGAAGAATGAACTCCCCTTTCAGTTTATCCTAGGAAGAATAAACTCCCCGAGTCATTTGGTCCTAGGAAGAATGAACTCCCCATTCAGTTTATCCTAGGAAGAATAAACTCCCCGAGTCATTTGGTCCTAGGAAGAATGAACTCCCCTTTCAGTTTATCCTAGGAAGAATGAACTCCACGAGTCATTTGGTCCTAGGAAGAATGAACTCCCCATTCAGTTTATCCTAGGAGGAATAAACTCCCCGAGTCATTTGGTCCTAGGAAGAATCAACTCCCCTTTTAATTTGTCCTAGGATGAATTAACTCCACCAGTCATTTGTTGCGATCTCAAACGAAGATACTAGGGGAGTGTTTATTCGCAGGGTGGAGTGTTTTTGTCCTAGTATCAATTAACTCCCGAGTCATTCTGTCCTAGGATATATACACTCCGGGAGTGTTTATTTCAGGGGAGTCTACCGATGGCGGCTTATTTCAGAGATTTTAATCACGGGCTAGCACAGTCCCTACCCGGGGAACTTAAATGGCGGGCCACTCACCTATAGCAAAAGGGCAGCGGTGGTGAAGGATCTCACCCGATCAATTCATTGAAAAAAGAGAAGGGTCGACGCCATTATGGTCGCTGTAGAAAACGTGTGCATGTAATAGTACTGGGCGTGTGGGTCTATTGAGCGCTTCCGTCTTCGGCTTTTAGGTCGTTTGTGATGGATTTAAAGTGCAAGAAGGCCGAAGGACTGACCGACTTACTGACTGACTAAGGGACGAGGTATGCGGAGCAATTGACCCTTGGCTGTGGGTTTGTTTATGGCACCAGACGAGCTCTGTGTTTGGCAGTAGTAGACAGCTTAGCCCTCGGGCAGCTAAAGATAGACTCTGGAATATCCTTGTATGTATGTATGTGTTGAGCGTTACTTAGCGCTGTTTAGGAGCCTTGAGCACTAGGCGCATCTCGCCGATCTAACTGATGCTAATACCAGTAGTTGTAACGGATTGACCGAGGCCTTTTGTATGCGAATGATGCTTCGATACAGAACTTATGTGTGACTTTTGTTTGGAGGCAGTGGCCGGTTAAGGTATAGGTCAACCCAGGTTTACAGTGTTCTGTAGAAACCCTCAGAAACAAAACGGTAAAAGTTACATATGTGTCTACACTGCTCTGTAGAAGCTCCTCAGAGGACTAAAGAAAAAGTAACACAGTAGGTTTACACTGCTCTGTAGAAACGGTACCGGTCCGCTATTCCGGGGTCCGCTATTCTGGGGATCCGCCAGAGTATACATACATACAACATGCATACATGCATACATACATACTTACATGCACTCAAACATGCATACATACATATATGCATGCATACATACATGTACATATGCATACATACATGCATACATACATGTATGTATGTATACATACATGCATGCATACATGTTTGTATGTATACATACATACACGCATGCATTCATACATGCATGCATGCATGGATGTATGTATGCATGTATGTTTGTATGTATGCATGTTTGTATGCAAGTATGTATGTCTGTATGCATGTATGTATGTTGTATATATGCATATTCCGACGGATCCCCGGAATAGCGGATCCCCGGAATAGCGGACCCCGGAATAGTGGACCGGAACCGTAGAAACTGATAGCAGCATAGGGGTAACACATTGCACATGTGTAGAGAAAACTGGTCAGCTGAATAATTGAGTGCTCTCGTTAGACACCTTTAAATCGGTATCCACCGACACAATATCAGTCTTTCATCGGCAGGTACAATTTACTTTAAAAATGTCTCCAATTTGGTAAGGTAAAGTCGTCGTGAGCGGCCCTTGTAGCCATACGATGTTGTTAAACGCTGGACAGCGCAAAGATATAATCAGTTTTAGATGCTTGCCAGAGGCGCTATGTCGTCCACATGTGTTGATGCAGACTAGGTGTAGATTTTTTATTTATTTTTTAAAATTTATTCCGGATATTTCTATAGCGCCTCTCGAAGTCAACTACTACTCAGAGGCGCTCCCGACTACAGCATTTGATACTGTGCTGGAATTTTCACGCCGAAGCGCCACGAGCAATTGCGAGTGAAGGACTTGCCCAAGGTCCGTACGCAGCGGCTAGAGTGGGATTCGAACCTGCAACCCTCCGGTCACAAGGCGCCGAACTTACCACTGAGCCACCATGCCCCACAGATGGACCTGAATGACTGGGACAGCCACAAGATGTAGCTGAACACTTGATAATACTTAGTATTATGAATAGTAGTAATATTTAGTAGTAATTTTAATAGTAATAATATTAATAGTAATAATATTAATAGTAATAATATTAATAGTAATAATATTAATATAGTAATAATATTAATAGTAATATTATCAGTAGTAATATTAATAGTAGTAATATTAGGCTCTGCTTATGCACATTTTAATCACCTTTTACGGCGCCATATGTGTGTCATTCATTTTGAGTTGCTAAGGAATTGTTTATATAGAATAAAAGGTCAGCGTGAATGACTTTGGCAGCCATAAGACGTCGTGAGACACAGATTGCTGCTAGCGTCCCTTCAACAAATGACACCCTGCTTATAACACAATACAATACAGCTCTATTTGATACTTCCAAGGACAGAACATCCATGGCGCTGAGCGGTTACATGTTAAGGATTTGCTCAGGGTCCTTACTCAGTGATTGCCTGACTGGAGACTCGAACCTGTACTCTCTGCGTTACATGGCGAGCGCTTTAACCAATCGGCTACCGTGCCCCACTGCTTGTGGGGCTGTTATTGGGAACCAGGTCTAATATTGACGCCAGTTCTCTGTGTTATGACGGCGTCCATAAATCAACATTAGCAGGCGAACGAGGTGAAGTGTCTTGTTGAGCTAAGGTCTTGTTACGAAAAAATGAATTAATTTCGTGACCCGCGCCTCAACTGTCGTATCAGAAATCCTGTTACAGTGACACGTGTTGTGATGAGAGGGAGGAGGGTCTGATGTATTTGCTCAGCAGCTTCTGCTTGGATGCTGATAGGTATTGGTGTCTGTATATGGTGTTTTCAGGAACCTTTGTTTAAGCCTTGTCTGTCGGCATTAATCATTTTGTCTCTCTATGTAGTATTAATTATTATTATTATTATGCAATTATTAAGCGCCACTATCTAATGACCAAGCATCAATCGATGATGCTGAGCAATTATGAGTGAAGGACCTGCTCAAAGGTCTCTACACAGTAACCGTCTAAAGGGAGGGTAGACCCCGTGCTCTTTGCATTAAAAGGCGAGTGCTCAACTGATTGGTTATTGTGTTCTTGTAGAACTTGTAGTTCTCTTCAGCTTTTAGTGAGGAGGCCAGTGTCATCAGCGAATTGAGGGTTATTCACCTGCCCTCCGATTGGTGTGATTCCTACCTCGGTGTTGCTTGGCATAATGCCATTGCAGCTTCCAATACTAAATTAAGCATGTATTATTAATATTTATATTAATATTATTAATATTATTTTTATTATTATTATTTTTCATCTTTCCTTTAATGAGAACATTATACAATAGTTACAGAAGTCGTATTGTTATTTATTATTATTATTATTATTATTATTATTATTATTATTATTATTATTATTATTATTATTATTATTATTATTATTACAAAAATGTTTTAAACATTCAAAGTCACACAGAAATGTGAATGTGAGGTGCGGTTAGTCAGTCGCCAGGTGAAGAGCTGTTAGATATTCAGATATTTGAAAGCCAATGAGAAATAGTGAGTTTCCAAACGTCTTTTGAAGGAAGAAAGAGTTCAAGCATGAGTGGAAAATTGTTAGTTGATGTGGTGATAAGCTTTGTTGAACTCTCATTTTTGTCTGGAATATTCTGTGGTGTTTTTGTCTGACTGTACTGCACTTGATGATTTATTATTTACTATATGCGTCCAGCATTCTGTTTATCTCCGACAGATTTATAAACAGAATGCAGGAAGTCTACAGCGAGATAAAACTGTTACAAGG
Source organism: Allolobophora icterica (assembly GCA_963556255.1). Classification (NCBI taxonomy): domain Eukaryota; kingdom Metazoa; phylum Annelida; class Clitellata; order Crassiclitellata; family Lumbricidae; genus Allolobophora; species Allolobophora icterica. Next base: position 64,655,460 of record OY744608.1, read on the forward strand.
CAGATGTTTGGATCAATTGGATAGTCCTGTGTGCAGCAGTTTTGTCAGACACTTAAACTATGCCACATCAAATGTCTTCATACGTTACATACATACATACATACATACATACATACATACATACACACACGCACACATACATACATACATACATACATACATACATACACACACACACACATACACACACACACACACATACATACATACATACATACATACATACATACATACATACATACATACATACATACATACATACTGTACAATGTCATACATACTGTGCAGTGTCATACATGCTGTACAATGTCATACATGCTCTACAATGTCACATGCTGTACAATGTCATACATACTGCACAGTGTCATATATGCAATGCATGCAAGTAGCCTTCCCTAATCAGATACATCAATTTAAATTTCAAAAACACACAAACAACAGTCTGAGACTTAGGATCGAGGTCTTTGTTTGATCACGACCCTAGGATCAGACAACACGTGTGTGCTCACCAATCACCTCCCTAATACATGCATAACATACATACGCACATGTACGATATATATATATATATATATATATATATATATATATATATATATATTCATACAATCATTCATTGGGCTTTTGATCATTGGTACAGATTGCAATGGGTGTCCTTAAAGACCAAAACATTTGTATCTGTGTATCAATCAAGTAACGTTTTGTTGTACTCTGCCTCCTCGTCGTCCTCGTCCTCCTCTTCCTCCTCTTCCTCTTCCTTCTTCTCTCGGTGCGGTCCTTATCCTTGGATTTGTGTAGTATTCTGTTCACTCTTCTTTTGGGTGCTAGTACAGTAGACGAGGGAGGTGATCGCTTGGTGATTGCTTGGCACATGCGTGTTGTGAGATCGATGGGTCATGATCAAACAAAAATCTTGATTGGTAATTTAAAGCAGCCAGACTGTTACTTGTGTGTTTTTGAAATTTAAATTGATGCACTGATTGGAGAAGCTTTCTTGGAGTTACTACCTAATACCCCCCCCCCCCCCACCACCCGCTCTGGCAAGTGTCTCAGTCACGAAATTCATGCTCAGAAAAATAGAGGAGTCACTATATAGACACACAAGAGTCACAGCGCTCAGGGTGTGTGCTAGTAACGTGTTAGTTGTTTGGGACTCAGCTTACTAACTTGACAGTAAAGACTAACTAGTCCTTGATCCGTGTCGCTCAACGAACATTTGCTGACTGCGAGAAATGTCCTCCACAGACCCGGTGACAGAGGGATTCCCGAATACAGTGGCGTCTTCAACCATCTACGAGGCACTGCTTGGTGTTGAGATCCACGTGTTGCAAGGGTCGTCGTCTGCTGTCTGTCTCCTTATTCGACGCTATGTGGTTTATGAACTGCGAATACCGTGTCTGCCATCTGCTCTGGATGCGAGTCCTTTGGTCGGGCTGCACGTGTTGGTGGGTGCTCACCAGTGGTGACCCTTTTAGCTGTCTCAACACTGCTTGCTTGATGATTAATTTGTTGTGCTTAAGGACTTTAACTTCTTTAAGGCTGGCACAGACAGTGTTTTTGTGAGGCACTTAAAAGGTGTCTAGGAAATTAAGTAAGTAAGTAAAGTAAGTATATTCTTTATTTGACCAGTTGACACAACGCACTCTGGTTTACATACATGTCAGACAATTAAAACATTTAGAACATATATAGCATCTTAATCAAAAAAGTCTTTCTCATTTGACCATCGGCTTTAGGTAATGTCCGATTGTGTGTTCTTGGCCGTAAGGTATATAATTGTAATTGTGATTGCAGATTTATATAGCACCACTTGAAGAGAGATTCATCAGAGGCGCTCGATAAGTGCATACATGTAAATCGACTAATTAGGAATCAACCAGTCAATCGAAATATCTATAGCACCCTTCAAGGTTTCTACTCAGAGGTGCTCCCGATCCAGGCCATAGGAGTAACGATCTAGTATAGTGGTTAGTGTGCTGGGCTGTCACTCCAGAGGTCGGAGGTTCACATCCTTGCAAGGACAAACAGATAACTCAAGAATTCTGATCTTCCTTGGTTGTCTTTTTATGAAACGCTTGTAGGTCGATGCATTGTGTGGAATTTGATCAACTGTTGGAGAACAGCAAAGCCCTTGGCACCAGCACACCTCCACACCTTCAATCACTACTTAATCCTTACATCTCTCCTCGTTGCCTTTGATCATCCTTTGTCTTTTAACTGAGCCATGATGCAGAACAGTTATGGGCTCGGTGCATTCCATACCTCTGCCCCCAAGGAATGGAATCGACTGCCACTTTCTCTTCGTAGCTCAAATTCACGCCCTACCTTCAAAAAGCGCCTCAAAACTCACTATTTCTCCTTGGCTTTCACGCACTTAGATATCTAGCTGCATCTTCTCCTGGCGACTGACTATCTACACCTCAGATTCAAATTCTGATGTGACCATGCGCACATTACGAATTTAATTAATTTAATTAATAATAGTAATAATAATAATAATAATAATAATAATAATAACAGGTTTCTCAGATCAGCATGTTAATCTAATCTGTACTATTCCAATCACTTCTATAGCGCCTTTATGAGAATGCCTATAAAGACATCATTGGTCAATGGCTGTTTAGGGTGAAATCAGAATCACAAATCGTAATCCATTGGATAAGGCAGGTCAAAATCCAACAGAAAAGAGCAACCAGAATCCAGGCTACGATGCATATGCGCAAGTTTAAAGAGAGGCGATTTAACTCTGTAATGACGAGAGGGATTAGTTTTTCCATACGTTTGAGTTCATGCTCGTCGTTAAAGTGTTAAGCACTGGAAAGCCCTGTCAAAATCTGATAGGTCGGAAACAGCCAGAAGTCAGATTACTATGGGCTTGGTTAGTATCAGAATACCTTGGGCCTCATGCTGAAAACATTTGTGAGTCTGATAAAGGGGCTATATAAATTGCCAGATACATTCACAAATGAAGGAATGGTTCTAGGCTTTTGGTGCGGAAATCTGTGGCCTTTGTATCATGTCTGCTCTGTGACTGTTTTCAACGATGAACATGCATTCTCCAGATGTTGGAAGGCTGTTCTTGTGTTTATGCTTGGTCTGAAAGTGCTTACTTTCTGCGAGCCATTCATTGCTCTGAGGACTGGGACCTGAATGAATGAATGACGATGATCTTCGTTTTGTTTATTGTTTATAAAAGTAAACACATGCTGACAAACCGCAGCATGGAACAAAGTAGGATAGAGTTTTGAGAAGTAGATAATGTTGAGTATAGTGTTTGCAAAATAAAGTCTCTATTGTCTTTGTCTGGAAGACAATATACTGGTGATTCTAATTTCTGGGGACACAATGAATAAACAGTGTGCAAATGAATGAATGAATGAATTGCACAACCAACAGTTATCTTGGAATGAATGTGCGAATGACTGATTGTTTGTGTGAATGAATTAGTGAATGAGTGAGTTAGTGAGTGAATGAATAAGCGAGTAAATGAATTAGTGAATGCTGTACTAATTAGTCCGTGTTGTCTACACCGAGATTCAGGTTGACATGAAAATTCTTTGCTGAATGTCAAATTTATGGCAGCAGTGATTTTTGACATTGTCAGTGACTGTACTTGTAACTTTTGACATTGTCAGTGACTGTAATTGTAACTTTTGACATTGTCAGCAGAAATTAATACTGCCACACCGCTTCTAAGGTACCAAAACAGAGTCGCTTGACTGCAATATCCTATATGCAAAAAGTATATGGTGTTAAAGTTTAATAAGAACAAATTTTCCACACGTCGAGTTGAACAATAATACAATAATCTCTAATATCCATTGTAATTGTAATTAGTAACTTCTTTACTAACAGTGTAGAATGCACATGTCATCAACTGATTGCGCCCCAAAACTCGACAGCAACGAGGTCAATATGTAGAAGATCAGTCCGCAAAGGCAATATAGTCTTCGTGGACGGATGTAGTAGTTTTCGCCATGGACAGCGTACCTAGGCATGCTCTCCAGACATGTAATGGCTTCTGAACCGTCTAGATACATTTGTGTCTGATGCTGGTAGACATTACGATGATGACACATTGGGTGACCAATATTGGGTGTTTTTCGTTGAGTGGTGGAGACAGAGAGGGTGGATTGCGTGTGTGAGAAATCAGGCATTGATGGCCGTGAAAGCACTCTGTGACGAGAGAGTTGACGGATATCCGGTCAGAGATTCATGGCTGGCTGCATCCATGTGTGTTTGTGTGTGTGTGTTTGTATATGGCTGTGGTTCTTTTTGTGTTTGTATGTATATATATATACATTTATATATAATCATTTATATATACATATGTATGTATGTATATATACATTCAGTCAAGAACTTGTGGTTCTTGACTGTATGTGTGTTTATGTGCCTGTGGTTGTGTTTGTGTGTATGTTGTGTGTGTCTGTGTGCCTGTGGTTGTGTTTATGTTTGTATGTGCCTGTGGTTGTGTTTGTGTGTATATTGTTTGTGTCTCTGTGCCTGTGGTTATGTTTGTGTGTATATATGTATGAGTGTGTCTATGTGCCTGTGGTTGTGTTTGTGTTTGTATGTGCCTGTGGTTCTGTTTGTGTGTCTATTGTATGTGTTTATGTGCATGTGGTTGTGTTTGTGTGCATATTATGTGTGTCTCTGTGCCCGTGTTTGTGTTTGTATGTGCCTGTGGTTGTGTTTGTGCCTATAATGTGTGTGTCTATGTGCCTGTGGTTGTGTTTGTATGTGCCTGTGGTTGTACTATTAAATTTTGGCTAGAACCTAGGCCCCTTGTTGTTTCTCATTTACATAAACTACCTCCCCAATGTTTTCCTTCCTTGTTCTTTATCTTATTTGCTGATGAAACTAATGTCTTCTACTCTCGTAGTTCATTGGATACCTTATTTCAAATCGTGACCTTTGAACTGACTCATGTTGCCGATTGGTTTTGTGCCAACAAACTAAAGCTTAATATTGATAAAACTAACTTTATCTTGCTTAGATCCCACAGGAAGAGCTGACCCAACCTATTCATTAATGGTGTTCCTATTATTCTAGTTGTTTCTACTAAATTTCTGGGAGTTTATGGTGATCAACATATAACGTGTTCAGAACACACTAACAGTATTTCTGCTAAAACTGCAATGAATATTGGAATTTCACCTCTCATTTCTTGCTTGCTACCATCTCGTGTTGTTCGTTGATGAACCACTTTTTTCATTATTTCGTTTCCTTTCTTATAAATTCAATTTTCTTTTCTTTGAGCAAGGTGCTGTGGATTTACTTCTAATTAAGAATCGGTTGGCTGCCTTCTTTGCATCGTGTTGTATTTACTTAGGTGTCTCTGTTTAGCGGGATTTTTATCCTTCTGGGCCCCTCATGTAGCCAGTACTAGTCTTGTTGATTAATTTTGTTTTCTTCACTTTGTTCCTATTTGTGTTTTTTGTGTGCCTGTGGTTGTGTGTATGTTGTGTGTGTTTATGTGCCTATGGTTGTGTTTGTATGTGCCTGTGGTTGTGTTTGTGTGTATATTGGGTGTTTGTATGTGCCTGTGTTTGTGTTTGTATGTGCCTGTGGTTGTGTTTGTTTGTGTGTATATTGGGTGTTTGTATGTGCCTGTGGTTGTGTTTGTATGTGCCTGTGGTTGTGTTTGTATTTGCCTGTGGTTGTGTTTGTATTTGCCTGTGGTTGTTTTTGTATGTGCCTGTGTTTGTGTTTGTATGTGCCTGTGGTTGTGTTTGTGTGTATATTGGTGTGTCTATGTGCCTGTGGTTGTGTTTGTGTTTGTACTTGCCTGTGGTTGTGTTTGTAGGTTTATGTACATATTTATGTTTGTGTACATATTTATTGTTGTTTGTGTGTGTGTATGCTTTTTGTGTTTTGGAGTTGTCTTTTCAAGAGTGTTTGTGAATGTTTGCATTTGTCGATGTGTGTTTGTGTATCTGTTTGTGTGTGTTTGTGTATATGTTTGTGTGTGTGTTTGTTTATATGTTTGTGTGTGTTTGTGTATATGTTTGTGTGTGTTTGTGTATATGTTTGTTTGTGTGTGTAGATATTTGTGTAGGCATTGGTTTGTTGTTTACTTGTGATTTAGCTGTTGTATAGCAGTTGCAAGTGGAGCTATTTGGCTAAATCAGTTTTTAGATTTTTTTCTTGGGCTTCCAGTTGCTGTGCAGTATGCTAGGAGAGGTTGTGCTTTCTAGGTCCAGCTGGTCTTGATTAGCCAATGAAAAACAGACTTGTGTTTTCTAGCTCCTGTATTTAGAAGCATGCGTTGCAGTTTTGTGTTGTTGCATGCATGCGGGACACGTGTTGTAACTGGTTTGCCTGTTTTCCAGTTGCTGGTGGAGGAACCAGTTGGAAATGCATGGAGACGGCCGTTCAGTTTATCCTTGAGATAGTTTCAAGGAGTTACCTTTCTGTCTCCACCGAGGGCGTGTCTTCCACTGCGAGCGATTACCATGCTGAACTGTCTCACTGTGTCTCTGTCTTTGTCTGTGTCTCTCTCTGTCTCTGTGTGTGTTTATATCTGTCTGTCAGTCTCTGCCGATGTGTCTGTGTAATTGTGGGTTGGGCTGTTTTCTGTATGTCTCTCTGTTTCCTTGCCTCTGTCTGTATGTGTATATCCGTGTATGTCTGTCTGTCTCTGCCTGTGTCTGTCTGCCTCTCATTCTCTGCACTTAGCAAAGAGATATATCAGAACTTTTCTGTGTGTTTATTTTGCTCTTGAGACTTTTTTCTTTATTTTAGACTATTTCCTGTTTAATGTCAGTTATTGTTTTGCTTGCAATAGAATGGCCTTAACGCTCTGCACTTGGCGGCTAAGGACGGTCACGTTAACATTGTCATCGAATTGCTAAACCATGGAGTCAACGTCGACTCTGCTACTAAGGTAAGCAACGCTGTTGTGTGGTTGCTTCCACAGTCGTTGTCCACTTGAACAACATTCACTGGCAGATTATTTCCATCATTCTCTCAATGTTGACTTTACTGTTTAAGTATTTTTTTATGTATATTATAATTTTTAAGTTATCATGGTTCTGTGTGTTTATTTTGCTCTTGAGACTTTTTTCTTTATTTTAGACTATTTCCTGTTTAATGTCAGTTATTGTCATCATCATCATTGTAACCATCATTGTCATCATCATCGTCGTCATGATCATTATTGTCATCATCATCATTATCGTTATGATCATCATCATGATCTTCTTTATGATCATCATAATCATCATCATTCATTATCATAAATATTATTATCGTTATGAGATATGTGAGGGAGACCTGCTGTCAATGAAGACGATAATAATAATAGGCATCACTGTCAGATATGAACAAAGATTGGCCAGCATTCCAGAGCAGTGTGCCAGAACCTTGGCTGACAAACAATATGAATAACAATGACAGCAATAAATATCTGAAATAAAGTCAATAACCAGAGCAGAAAAATGGTAGTAACTCGGGTGTGGTTGTGTGTTGGATGTTTTCAGAAGGGTAACACAGCGCTTCACATTGCCTCTCTCGCTGGTCAGTTGGATGTGGTCAAGACCCTGATTCAGTACCGGGCGAGAATCAACGTCCAGTCTCAGGTGACTCTTTGGGCAGTTTCTATGAACACCAGAGACTCCTTTAACACATTGCATTAAACACAATGTCTGGTTGTTGCCGCAAATAGGTGCTAATAACCTGGTACATAGTGACGGTGTGAACATCAATTCCACATTCAATTCTGCTTTCTAAATGTGACCTGGTTTCGTTGTAACACAGTAATATTAGCTGTGGCTGAAAGAGGCTGTCTAATATGGAGATTCCAGTTTACGTTTGTGTGTGTGTGCGTGCATGTGTAAAAAACCGAATGTTGGTGTACCACCAGCAAAGGTCAGATCAAAAACAACAGGCGAGTGCAAAGTCCCCCTTGCAATTAGCATAGGACCGTAGGCAGACACATTTAAAAATTAATATATAATTTTAAGAATGTAATCTTTTTACATTTTTCCGCATACCACTTAGCGATACCTAGCGTACCACTGTTTGAAAACTGCTGATCTAGGATGCTTCGATCCTGTAAGAGCCCTTAGGAGGGGTCAGTGCTCTTGAATCCTGTCCAGTCCTCTAGAATATGATCCTCTGATATTCTCTGAAATCTTCTCAGATCCTTTGAGAGTCTATTTATCTGCGCAATGCACATGTATTATACAGTGATGCTGATGTACATGCAAATATATGCAAATAGGTGCTAATAACCTATGCATCAGATTACAACAGCATCTGAATCAGCTGGCCTGTTTTTTCAACCAGCAGCTGTCCTGAATCAGCTGTCCTGCTTTGTTCTTCGACGAGCATTTATATAGCGCCTCTCGAAAGTGCTCTATAAAAAGGTGATGGCACTTTTTGACACGGCTTGTCGACGGTGGTCGCATGTGCCGTGTACAGAGTGTAGTGATTGCATGGTCTGGCGTTGGAGTTGAACCACATGTGTCACTTCTGTTGTGTTCCCCAGGTGGCAGTTTTTAAGTCTGACCATCTGCACAGATGAATAGCAATTACTCCCGAGATTCCGAGATGGCCAGATGAGTTATGTGCTACGTGTAATGATTGTTCCTTTTTCGACTTAGGGATATCACGATTCGAAATCAACGTTGAAACTAACCTGGAGCTGAAATTAAATGAAAGAGAAAGTGCTCAACCATATTTAAACCAAGTGAAACTTGACAGCAGTCAGTTAAACCAAAGGGAGATGAACTTGCAAGCAGCCATATTTAAACCAAAGTGAAACCAACATGAAAGCAGCCATATTTAAATCAAAGTGAAACCGACATGAAAGCAACCATATTTAAACCAAAGTGAAACTGACTTGATAGCAATCATTTAAGCCAAAGTGAAACCAACTTGATAGCAATCATTTAATCCAAAGTGAAACTGATTTGAAAGCAACCATATTTAAACCAAAGTGAAACCGACTTGATAGCAATCATTTAAACCAAAGTGAAACCGGCATGAAAGCAACCATATTTGAACCAAAGTGAAACTGACTTGATAGCAATCATTTGAACCAAAGCTTGTTGCTTCCCAGATATCGCGCTAGGAGCAGAAATTGGCGAGAGGGGTCAATAATATTGAATATTGTTTCAATTTAGCAGTTGCCTATGAATTTGCCATTATTTGCTAAGTATTAACCCGATTTTGAAGCCGTTTGCTTCATTTGATACATTAGCCCTTTATTGCCCAGCAAAATTGCAGAATAGTGGTGGCTAAGGACTTTGATGACACGAATATTCTGAAACTTTTTATTTGATTTTCTCACTTGTTATGAATATACTCATGAAAGAATCAAACGAGTATAACGTCAGTTAGAAAAATGATATTTTCATTCTGTAAAAAGTATTTTGAGGCAGATTTATTGTAGAATATGACTGAATAAAAAGGCCAGAAACCGACTTGTGACGGGTTTTGAGCCCCTGTGTCACATATATACACACAATGCATACAAACACGTACGTAACGAACATGCGCATATATATGTGTGCTTCCATACATGTTCTGTCAACACAGTCTGGTTTCAACCTCAATATACTGGATTTATTGCTGAACTCTGTTGCTTGGCTCAACACTCAACTCTTATGCGCCCCTCAAACCCACGAATAAAAATGCCAAACAGACTTTTATTTTAAGCAAACTGCTTCAGAGGCTGGAGGGCCGTTGATGGATGGCGCCGGCAATTTATGTTGCTGCGGAGAAGGTGGGCAATGGTTGACTGTACTCGGTGAACTCTTGCTCTTTGTTTACTGAACTTGTTGTGGTTTGTTGACTTTAGGCGGGATTCACTCCGCTCTACATGGCAGCGCAGGAGAACCATGCAGAAGTCGTCAAGTATTTGCTCGACAAGGGAGCCAATGCCAGCCTCGCGACTGAGGTACAGTGACTGAACTGTGGATGGGAAATTATCATTGCCACTTTGTATTCATCAGCGTCGTCATAAGTCGTAATTGTCATCGCCGTTGTCATGATCAACGGCGTCATCATCATAAACAGCGTCGTCACGAATATCGTGAATGATGATGGCAGGGGTAATAATCAGCACCATCACTACCGCACCCACAGCACAGCTGCTACCAAATACGCAATCACCCATATTCTTCACCAACACCACCACCCTGCCTGGACCACCTCTGTTGTGATGACCACCATCATTGAAAACACCAACATGACCAATACCACCACAACCAGTGCCTCCACCACTTTTACTACCATGACCATCACCACTGCCTTCATCTCCACCACAAGCGCAATCAACACCTTCGCCAAGACTACCACCACTGTTGCTTTCACCACAACCACTACAGACACAATCACAACCCTCATCGCCACCTCCTTCACCTCCAAGACTACCACCACTGTCACCTCCACCACAATCACCTCCTTTGCTATCATCACCATCAACACCTCCACCACCACCACCACCAGCATCAAAATCCCTGTCATAATCATCAACAGGAGGTCCAGTTTGCTATCCACTCTAACTGGCCAGTTGTTTGCCGAGTCCCGAAATAGGAGACCCGGCTGTGAAGTGGGTTGTCTCATGTTCTTTGTCCTTCATAGCCGTCTTTTCTTTCTTTTTCTGGTCCGCTTGTGCCCTCTAGTAAACTGAGCTGTAGAAAGAGAACGCTAGCCATGCATTGCAGGTGAGATGATCAGGAAACAGGAAGGTTTCATCTGTAGATTTATTGTCCCGTGGGTTTGCTGTCATTATGACAGAAGAATTGTCTCCTTCTTTACCTTCAATGTCTTTGGATTGTATTGTCTCCATAAACTGAGGACTTCTTCTGTAGCTTCATTGTCTTGTTACTTGTATTGTCTTCACAATAGGATGTTTTTGTTATGTAGCACTTTTGTTTATATGTGTTTTGCCTGTAGCTTCATTGTCTTTGAGGTGGGAGAGTCTCCTACTGCAGTGGTTCTTAAAGCGGTGGTCCGCGGACCGGCGCCGGTCCGCGGAGCTCTGGTCACTGGTCCGTGAAACAGTCCTTAAAAATTCTTAATTTTTCAACTTTTTGATAAAACATCAATGACACATGAAAAATACTTCAGAAATAATGTGAAACTGTGAATTGCATCATGATGATGTAAATTGCAAAAATCGATTTAGTTTGGTTTAGCAACTTTAGCAGCAAATCCCTTGAATCTCCCATATTTTATGTGCGTATCCTCAGGTTCCGATCCCACGATTTCCATTAGTGGTCCGCGAAAAGTAGCATACACGTGGTGCCGGTCCCTAGCTTGAAAAAGTTTAAGAACCACTGTCCTACTGCTTAATTCAATATATATGTAAATGCATTATTTGTACACAACAGGAGGGTTTTACTCCATTGGCAGTTGCCCTGCAGCAGGAGCACAGCCAGGTCGTCAGCATCCTGACGGAGGCCAGTCAGAGGGGAAGGGTTAAGCTGTCTGCGCTACACGTGGCCGCCAAGAAGGATGATGTCCGGGCAGCCGTCATGCTCCTCGAGAACGAACAGAACCAGGGAGACCGCACTAGGGTACCCACGACTCATTCATGTCTGTATTCTGTATGTGCTGTATGTAGGTATGAGTGTTGTGTTTTTGTGTGTGTTTCTGTATGTGTGTATGTATGTATGTGTGAGTGTATGTGTGTCTGTGTGTTTATGTATGTATATGTGTAGGTGTATATGTGTTTGTGTGACTGTTTATACAAGACTACAGGAAAACAATAACTATGGATAACTATAACTATATAAAAATCTGCCTTGTGTGCCTGTCTGTCTATGTGTATTCATGTGCTTGCACTAGCGTAAACTTGTCCAAAATATTGGGGGGGGGGCATTTGGTTATTTTTTCTACATTTGTTGCATTGGGTGTACAGTCCGTCTCAATTATTGGGGGAGGGGGTCATGTGCCCCGGCTGCCCCCCAGAGTCTACACCTATGTGTGCTTGTATGTGTGTGTATGTATATACATGTACATATGTTCACACATAGGTTTGTATGCATTGTATGTGTGTGTGTGTGTGTGTATGTGCTAATATTTGTGTTGATGTAATGAAAATGAACAGAACCAGAGGGTGGCAGTTGTATCGACTCCTCTTCCTTATGCCTGTCTCTGCCTGTATGTATGTGTGCATGTGTTTACTTATATACATTGTCTGTCTGTCATCTATTGGGTGTGTTTGTTTGCATGTATCTGTCTGTCTGTCTGTCTGTCTCTGCCTTTGTCTGTGTGTCTATCTGTATCTGTATCTGTCTGTCTCTGCCTCTGTGTGTCTGTCTGTCTCTCTATGTGTCTGACTGTTTTCTGTATGTCTCTGTTTATATCTGTATATCTGTCTGTCTGTCGTCTGTTGAGTGTGTTTGTTTGCATGTCTTTTTCTGTCTGTGTTTTTTTCTGTGTTTTTTTCTGTCTGTCTGTCTGTCTCTGCCTCTGCCTGTCTGTCTGTCTTTGTGTGGTTGGCTGTTTCTGTATGTCTCTGTGTACGTCTGTATATCTGTCTATCTGTTGTTTATTGGGTATGTTTGTTTGCATAGCTGAGTTATGTCATAGTTCGTGTTTTGAAGGATGTAGTCTTAGGAGGAGGAATCTTGTGTACCTTGTTAGAGCCAGCAGAATACCAAGCATACCCTTAGAAGCGAGAATCACCTGACATTGATTTGTTGTGATTTTTCTTTTAGGCGAGCGAAATCATCAACGAGCCGACGAAGGTGAGAAGAGGCTCTTCTGATTACGAACACTTTCTCCATTTTCCAGAATCTGACATTTCTGTTTCTTATTGTAAATAGTAATATGATGCAAAGGAACTGTCCCAGGTTTTGTGTGTTAACTCATTCCCGCCCAAATTGTTTTTCCGAAAATGTGTAAATTTATGGTACACACGGTAGAACGACAACAGCACTACAAGGATTACAGTTAAGTATCATAAAATATATATTTTCTAAATCAGCAGACTTCTGGCTCTAAAATATATATCTCATTGTGAATAAAAGCTAATTTATATAGCACCCTTGTATTGCTAAATGATGGTTATTACATTCCTCGTAGAGGTTACAGTCGCAGTGTCTTTATATCTGCCAGTCTCTGAATTTTAATACTTGGGACAGACACCGCACCTATGTGTGAGATGTGAGTTTGATGAAAAATTGCTTGCCAAGTAGCCTAGCTAGCTGGGTATGGAAGGTGTAGGCCTATATATTAGAACCTGGTGCAACTGCAACGTCAGGTCGGTTTTCAAGCTGTGCAATCAATTTGGCACTGAGCCTACGTAAGGTACAGTCTGAAAACCTCATCAACTAAAATGTAATATCCCTTCTGGTAATGCTTTTGCCAGTTCAATTGGTTATCATAGCTGCTGTTCTCTGGTTCAGTGATGTTCTGCTGATGATCATCTCGTTGACCTTGACCATGACTTGGACGGCTAATAATTCCACCATTGATGCTGACTTCTACTAGTATGAATCTTCAGCACACGTAGAATTTGCTGTCCATCAAGCACATGCCTTATTCCATACACTGTGTTCACCGCTGACCTCAAATAGGTCAATAATTTCCCCGATAGAAGACGAAAACTAATCGTTTGTATTGTCAAATGGCGCCTCAAGACCGCCGATATCTATATGCATTTTTCCGTCACTTTAAAGTCTTTTCCCCCACAAAAAACATCAAAATACCCCCCCCCCAAAATTAACTCCAAAATGTAAACAAATCTTCCATAGACATCTCTGGTGCTATTTGGAAGTATGATTTCATTCTGCTATAATTAATTTGTAGTCTAATTCAATCCCTCCCATTTCGGGTCGCTAGCGACCCGATTGGGCGGGAATGAGTTAATCAAGAAGGTTGTTTAAAGGTGTTATTTAAATGCCCAAATATATACCTGACCATACCTTATTTCACCTGACTTTACCTGATCTTATCTTACATTACCTTACCTTGCATTACATTACCCTTACCTTACCTGATCATACCTTAACTTACCTTTACTTACATTACCTTACCTTTCATTACCTTACCTTACCATACCTGATCTTACCTTAACTTTCCTTTCCTTTCCTTACATTACCTTACCTTACCTTACCTTACCTTACCTTACCTTACCTTACCTTACCTTACCTTACCTTACCTTACCTGATCTTACCTTAACTTACCTTTCCTTACATTACCTTACCTTGCCTTACCTTACCTGATCTTACCTTAACTTACCTTTCCTTACATTACCTTACCTTACCTTACCTTACCTTACCTTACCTTACCTTACCTTACCTTACCTTACCTTACCTTACCTTACCTTACCTTACCTTACCTTACCTTACCTTACCTTACCTGATCTTACCTTAACTTACCTTTCCTTACATTACCTTACCTTGCCTTACCTTACCTGATCTTACCTTAACTTACCTTTCCTTACATTACCTTACCTTACCTTACCTTACCTTACCTTACCTGATCTTACCTTAACTTACCTTTCCTTACATTACCTTACCTTGCCTTACCTTACATAACCTTACTATTATTATTATTATTACTATTATTTTTATTTTTATTATTATTATTGCTTTTAGTAAGCACCACTGTCTAATGACCAAGCATCAATCGGTGGCACTGAGCAATTGGGAGTTGATGACTTGCTCAAGTTCCCTACACATTAACCGCATCAGTGGAGGCTTGAACCTGTGCTCTCTTCATTACAAGGCAAACACTCTGACCAATCAGCTACCATGTCCCATGGTAGTGCCTGGAGGCAGAGCTAAAAGGCAGAAGTTTACACTCTTCCATCCACTATCTCAACTAATGTTCTGCTAATGTTGAAACTTCTTTATTGGAACAAATGTCACAGCGCACAAGCTTTCTTCCGCTATTTACTGCCCAAAAAACCTGATCAACTGAGCATTCCATAACCAGGCAGGTTCAGAAAAAGACACTATGAAGCAGTGCTGTGCTCAGCCAAGTGCCAGTAAATGGAGGCAAGTCGGTTTTTTTGGGATTGAAGTCCATTGAGGTAAAATCTCTTCGGAGCCGTTGTTAATTGACGGAACGAATAAGCAGCAGTGACGAATTCGATTCCGTCCTATCAGTGTCAGAGATGTTGGCAGATGGGCGAATAGCAGCCAAGAAATTGGACAGGTCTGTCGGACGGATAGAAAATTAATGGCCAATTTCACATTGATGCACTGGGTCTTGAACTCTAAGCCCAGGTCTAAAAAGGCCAACTGCTCAGTCACCATGTCACTCTAAATATATCAAGGTTTTAAAGCATATATATGAATGAACATATATGTGTACATACTGGTATATATATATATATATATATATATATATATATATATGATGCAGCACCTTTTTAGAACCTCTCAAAGCATTTATATATTTGCTATATATTGTAATTTTTGAATGTATATAATTATACATTTCATGTATGTGTTCAAAGGATTCGTTTAGTGTCTTCCTCAGAACCACTCAAAGTGTTTATATCTTCTCTATTGTCATACATTTATATATATACATATGTGTATATATATATATATATGTATACTGATCAAGATTATGCATAGTATACATATATATACAACCAGTAAATATATATTTACATTATACGATATACATATATATATATTGTGGGTACGCTTACTGAGAAGTCTATTTGTCTACATAATTTTTATATTGCTTATTTGCATAGAGAGATATATGCATGTGAAATAAATGTCTTGCAATATATATATATATATATATATATGTATAATATATATATATATATATATTATATGCCTTGTAACGTATATATATATATTTGTGAACATATATATCAGTTTGTAAAAATATCATCTTTTCAATTTACTGTTTGTATTATACTGGGGAATATATACATACAGTTGTATGTATTTGTGTTATTTTGTATTGGTATGGATGCTGACAGTGAAGCTTCTGATTATATCCCTTAGATGGCCATATGGCTGTATAAATGTTGGTTTTTTGCCGGACAGTGTCTCATGATCCGTTGTATGCATTTTTCGACAGAGTGGCTTCACTCCGTTGCACATCGCTGCTCACTACGGCAACCAGAACGTAGCGACCGTTCTCATCGATCATGGCGCCGACGTCGATTTCAAAGCGAGGGTAAGCCAATCTTATCTGGTGCAATGACTTCTATAGTGCCATTACCGTGGGTGCTGCACGGGAATGGTAATGGTAATTGTAAATTTATATAGCTCCATTTAAGAGAGACTCATCAGAGGCACTCCCGACCTAACACAATGGAACCACGATAGAACAATATTATTATTGTTATTATTTTTATGATTATTATTATTATTATTATTATTATGATTATTATGATTATTGTTATTATTTTTATTGTGCATTATTAAGGGCCACTGTATAATGACTGGACATCACTGGACGGCGCTAAGCAATTGTGAAGGACTTGCTATAGGCCCCTGCACAGTAACCTTCTCAGGGGAGGCTCGACCCCATGCTCTCCATGTTACCTCCACATTACAAGTGCTCTGACAGATTCTGTAGATGAATTATACTCAAGCAGTTGGGAAAGCCTCCATTGGCAGGCTCTCACATGCCTGTAGAACTCGACTGACATACTGATGATAATGTTATTGTTACGAAGACACTGTCTAACGGTTTGACAGTTGAAACTGTAAATCGTGACTCACAATCAGAATAATCGTAATTGTAAACTCTAAATTTCTAAAGCGCTACTCTAAAGCTGAGTGCAGGGTACCAGTCTATTCACGAGCCTGGATTACAAGATTACTGACTACACATGCAATTACTGCTTTGAACAAATGAATAAATGAATAAATTTCTTCTTTCTAGAACTCCATAACTCCACTGCATGTCGCTAGCAAATGGGGTCGCAAGAATATCGTCAGTCTTCTGTTGAACAACTATGCCACTGTTGACTGCAAAACCCGGGTGAGTACCTAATCTAATCTAATCAAACTTAAATTACACCAGTATCTAATCCAGCGTTTCCCCCACCCAAGGGTGCCGTGAACCTGCTCTGGGGATGCCACGACTGGATGGTATAATGGGTCAAAAAGGCGAGAAACTAGTGATTATCATTTCTAATATCGGCCTATAACTATGTTATTAAACTTGAAGTAGTGTAGAAATGGTTGCACAACTGCAGTTGAATACAGGAACGTTGCTCGTCATTAAAATAGACGATTAACTATAAGAAAAAATCAAATTAAGGCCCAGTGCTGTTGACTGTTGAATGACTGTTAGTGTCTTGGTCGGGAAAAGGTTAACCACTGATCTAAACTACAAATTCAACAGTAGCTCTTAGCATTTGCCATTTGCACTGTCGGTTGACACCATAAAGCATCCAAGAAGTAGCTTGCTACTGATGATTTGATATAATTTGTTGTAATTACAATTACAATCGTCATACATTTAAACTGACCAATTTTTCCTTGAAATGTGTTAGGATGGTCTGACTCCTCTGCACTGTGGTGCCCGTAGTGGACATGATCTCGTCGTGAACATGCTGCTGGAAGGCAGTGCGCCCGTGTCAGCCAAGACAAGGAATGGCTTGACCGCTCTGCACATGGCAGCCCAGGGTGACCATGTCGACTGCGCTAGGATTCTTATTTCGCACAAGGCGGCCGTTGATGAAGTCACCGTGGTAGGCATTCTTCCAAGTACATCTGCTGCAATATGTTAATATGGTTTATTAATTATTATAATTTTTCATAATAATGATGATAACTGTTTCAGTGCAAGAACAGGATAGACATAGTTGTTGCAGACATCGTTAACAGACTCCAGACAGTTTTTTTATTTAGCCAGATTACACTTTTTCAGGTAAAATGATATTAGATCGAGTTGTTGGCAATGGGAGACAGCAGGGAACAGCATTCCTGTTCAGTATGCCATCCAGCAGTTCGCTGCAATTGCTTTCTACAGAAGGTTGGACTCCAGACATAAAATTGACGAAGACGAGACATTCCTAAACAAATGCTGTCTCTAATTAACAGAAACAATAATTAATCCACTACTGATGCATTGTATCTTTTATGGTTAATGAACAGATTAAGATTTATTTAATTTAAATTAGAGCTTAATATGATTTTTGCATGAATAGGATTACCTGACTCCTCTGCATGTTGCTGCTCATTGTGGTAACGTGGCTACGGCCAAACTGCTGCTCGACCGAAACTGTGAAGTGAACTCACGTGCCCTGGTGAGTAGGAACTGTTTTTGTGTAGTTTTACACTCGCTTGCTCGATAGTGTAGTGGTTAGTGCGCTGGATTGTCAATCGAGAGGTCGGGGGTTCAAATCCCCGCTAGGGCAGATACCTGCTTCGAGATTTCTGCTCCACCTGCATCCTCTAGCCAACTCACCTATAATGTGTACACTGACCGACGTGACCGTACACTGTCGGTGGGAAGATGAGATGGCGAAGGAGAGGACTGGCCACCCGCCCTTATATGCCTAGGCTAAGCAAATGAAGTTCTAACACTTCATACCCATGGCTGCCTCGGGGCTAGCTTAAGGGACTGCTCTTCTTCTTCACACTTGCCTGAGTTTGTTTTCTGCAGTTTCTGTGTTTTAAAATATTGAATGACAAACTTAGAAATGCTATTTCGAGCCTATGTTTTTATTTTTACAGTTGTGCAGATTGTATCGTAGTAACAATACACACACTGCCCATGAACTCCTGACTGTCCCTCATATGCATACTGCTACAGCTCAGTCCAGAATCTTTGCCTATGTTGCCGTCTTGTCAGGGCGGCCGCTCCAGAAGTATTATTATTAATTATAGTGGTTTCAAAACTAGGACACCGGCTACAATTACGTGTGCAAGGACTTTCGTAGGAATTATTCCTAGTTTCGGGGGCCCGATAGCGCATTGGATAACATCTGGCATAGAGTGCGAGAGGTACAGAGATCGAGTCCCATAGGCGGACATGCTTTGTAGGCTGCAATTTGCGCCGTGTATTGCAGGCTGTCTGTTCTGTTAGTAGTTAAGGTTTATCGCATAACATGTACATGTACAGCGCAGTGCGTTTGCAGGCGCTTAATTAAAGAATAAATATTATTAAATATTATTATCATCGTGGATGTGTGGTTTGTTTCTGCCTAGAATGGATTCACGCCTCTGCATATCGCTTGTAAGAAGAATCGCGTAAAGGTGATCGAACTGCTGCTTCAGTACGGCGCTAACATTGGTTCCACGACTGAGGTATAGAGAGATTTTGGTTGTTACTAAATTGTTACTATGTACTAAGTGTTAGAAGATGCTGATTAAACATGATCAAACGCCTTAGATCTATTAGCGCGTGTTATGAGGTGCTGGTTGCAGTGATGCTGGTTACAAGTTTTAAGGTGCTGATTATATATGTGACTATACGATTTTGATATTACGTGTTGCACATGTTGCAGGGTACTTGTTATGTATATAACTAAAACTTGTTTACACATTACTTGTACATGTTGCAAGGTGCTGATGGTATATTGGACTGTGTACACATGTTACTCGTGACACATGTTGCAAGATGTGTTTTATGTTGTGTTATAGTCTGGTCTGACTCCTCTTCACGTGGCGTCCTTCATGGGTTACATAGAGATTGTTCAGATGCTGTTGAGTCGAGGGTGCGATCCGAATGCACCCACAGTTCGCGGCGAAACACCCCTCCACCTGGCAACAAGAGGAAGCCAGGTGGAGGTGATGAGGCTGCTGCTGAAGAATGGTGCTGCTGTTGATGCTGTGGCAAAGGTAAGTCTCAAGACAATGCCAATTCTTAATTGCTAAGATAAGTCTCAAAGGCAACACCAATTCTTAATAGCAAAGGTAAGTCTCAAAGCAGTGTTGATTCTTAATAGCAAAGGTAGGCCTCAAAGCAATGCTGATTCTTAATGGCAAAGGTAAGTCTCAAAGCAATGCTAATTCTTAATGGCAAAGGTAAGTCTTAAAGCAATGTTGATTCTTAATAGCAAAGTTAAGTCTTAAAGCAATGCAGATTCTTAATGGCAAAGGTAAGTCTCAAAGCAATGCTGATTCCTAATGGCAAAGGTAAGTCTCAGATTCAGATTTACTGAGTTTGTGCACGTAATATGTACTTTACGTTAAACAAATTAAGCAGTAAATTGAAAATAACTTGACGTATTCTTTGCAGGAGGACCAGACGCCTCTTCACACGGCTGCTCGTACCGGAAGCACAGAGGCCGTGATTCTGCTTCTCCAGCATAAGGCAGATCCAAATGCGGGCACAAAAGAACAATACACGCCACTCCACATTGCCGCCAAGGAAGGTCACGATGAGGTCATACAGGTCCTTCTGGAACGTGGCGCGGATCCAACCCTTACCACTTCTGTGAGTTACTTGTCGTGTTGGTTGGCGCAAGGGCGCGTGTAAATGCTGGTAAATGGAAAGTGGTAGATTCTAGTAATTGTAAAAATGGCAGTTGTCATGGTAAATGGTGATAATTGCAAATTATGGTAAATGCTAGTAAATGGAATGGCAAAATTGTCGTGGTAAATGCGGATAAATGTAAAATTGTAAGTGCTGGTATATGTACATGGTAATGGCTGTGGAAAATGCAGGATGATGTAAATTGTGAATCAAATCAAATCAAATCAAATCATTTTATTGCTTCCATCAAAACAAAACAAAACAAAAACATGTTATGTAACAAACTATAAGTAGTCGGATTGTGGTTCTGTCTCAGATAGAGCAAAAGGTGGCCCTAAAGGGAGGTAACTCCCGCTAAGCAGGGACACCTACTAGTGTTGTCTCTTTGTCTCTTTGTGCCGTCGGCTCTAGGAGCCCTAGCGATCGTCATGCCACACAGTCTCCGTTGCCGTCTTGCTACTTCTCCCAGTAGCCCTTGAGTCGCGCTTTGGCCTGGGAGTCCCACCTCAGCGCTCCGGCCTGGGAGTCCCTCCATCCGCGACCATCGGCGTGGTTTGGTGTGTGGCATGACGATTTTCTTGGCATGATTAACAGGGGTGGTTTGCCATTGCCTTCCCCTGGTTTTGCCTGCCGTGCCCGTTCGTTCCCCCTCCTAGGAAGAGTACTTCCTAGGAAGGGTACTAACGGTCCGCACCACGAGAAGGTGGGCACGGAGGACTTTGGTTCACCAGCCCAGGTCGGATCCGAGTCTACGCTCATCAGAGTCGTCGGTCAGGTCGCCTCCCTGCTTTACTCTGTACCAGAGTGACTGGTGAACCTTTGCGGATTGTACATAACTTAAAGCCCTAGGTTTTAGGTTTGGCGGTTTCCCTCGTAGAATGAAGTGACCAACGACTGTAGGCGGTTCAAGTAAGCATCTGTCGGCCAATGGGCGTTGATTTCATTTTGGTTTACACATCTTACAAGCATAGGCTGCTGAATTTAATTATATGCATAGCCTAGGCAACATCGTCCGCTTTGTGGAATGGAGGCGAGGCGCAGGGACGGTCGGTCGATCGGTGGTAGCCCCCACCCTAGGCCCTTCACCCTCCCTCTGGCCCTCTAGCGGTCGGACGGATGGATGGAGATGCATCGCTAGGGCAGACTAGACCCGACAGGGCATACCCCGTACAGGCCCTACCTCGATCAATTGACCACTTGTATATATATAACCGAGCTGTGGGTCGACTAATTTGTGTATACGAAAGCCAGGTAAGCTGGCTAGAGGTCATACCTGTACTTCTAGAATGTATACAAGTTGTTCCAATTATCCAAATTTACCCCCCCATACACTCATATTACTATGGAGTTCATTGCTATGAAGATACTTACAGGGTTGAGAAACAAGTCTGTAGTTTCTATATGCGATTAGATTGCCATGAACAAATACGAACTTACTATTGTGGTAGATGGCGATCAAGAGGAAGCCATACGGGCATTTTTTGCTCACAACAACTGGAATTTTGAAAAAATTGGTAATTATGAAGACGATGCGTATATATATATATATATATATATATATATATATATATATATATACTGAAATTGTATAAATTGTTTTGTGTGGTGAACCCTGTACAAGTAGGCCCTATTGTTCTTCAGGTAGCGCTATACGTGCGCAAATAAGATTGAACTAAGATTTATAAATATTAAATTAAATTGCATTTATTATCCTTGCAAATATTTAGCTCAAACCATGCTATAGAAATACATAGTAATAATAACATCAGCAATGTTAGTATAATGACAACTGATGTGAACAGCAGTAACAGCAGTAATGATAATAAATGGCCAATTAAAAATGTAATTATTAAAATTACCATGATTATTATTATTACGATATGTAATAAGACAATAAACATATGCATAACCCAGCTAAGCTGTCGTTCAAGTCAAGTCGAAAGAGCTAATTGTATGTTGATGACATTATAAATATATCTCCAACCAATCGAAACTGCCTTTGTTCCAATTGCAGAGTTGGAACCACCAAAGAGAAGAAAATCTTGTATGGATGCCGCTTCGAAGGAGGTCTTGGTCGCGTCCAATGGAAATAGTACAGAGTCAGAAATTGAGGCTCAAAACAGTCATGACATTCAAGTGTCAGCTGATCATTTGCAGCTGCAGGGTGAAAATCATCAATCGGAAGGCGCCTGTCCTCTTTGTTTTCTCTCTCCGTGCGTGGGTTCTGCATCTCCAGGTTGGCTTGGCGGAGGACAAGCAGCGCATGCAGCTAACAGTCCAATACGAAGAGTAATTTATGGAAAATATTGGAAGATCATTTGCAACTTGGGTGGGTGGACGAGCCCATTATATCTGGCCAAGAAACTAACGGAATCGAACGGTGTACTTCACATGCGGGAAATAATGCCAGATTGCGTAGTGCGAAAAGTGAGATCGTTGTATCCGAATCCAACAGGCACGCCTTACATGGGCCACAAGTGGGAGTAACATTGATACTTTGGATAATTCGCCGGACTTTGTTTAGACAGAGAGATTTTTATTGTACACTTACTTTCTGACATAAAGCAGAATTTTATCGATTGTGAGCTGCTTATGTACACCTGTCATAGCTATGATTCAATGTAACATAACATTCCCCCATTTTAAATTTATATAGCGCCTCTTCAAGATTCCTACTCAGAGGTGGATTTAAACCTGAATTGCCCTCAATTGCTCGGCGCCACACGAAAACCACGTTACGGAGACTAGGTTTTTCATAAGTGCTATGTCAAATCAATTTTGCAATGGCCACAGTCCCTTGTCCGTTCAATCTTCTTTTTTTCTTGCTTGGATTAGGACCTCGTTGAGGGGGGGTAAGCCACAGATTCATTTTTATACAGATTGGAGCATCTTGTTACAGATCGGATGCCCTTCGTGGCATCAACCACAGTTTTCCGCTGTGGACCTAGTCTTGGTGATGAACACATGCCCGCTAGGCAGAGGGTCATCAGGCTTATTTAAATTGAGTCATGTGCTCCCATGTCACAAGGCTGTTATTGGATATTTGCAGCTTTTAGTTGTCAAGCAAAATGCCACTCTTTTTCTACAGTGTGCCCTACTAGCCTTGCCGCTGTTGGTCCGCGACTGCTTATTCGTCAGATATAACCCTGCTTATTTCGCAGCTGACCTCTATTTCTAGAGGTCGTTCCACTATCCGCCACCTGTGGACGCGTGTGATAGCAGTCAGCTCTGCCACACATCAGCTCTGCCACACATCTCTCTGTCCTATGCCAGGCCAAAATCCGGGGAGGTCAAGCAGAGTAGACAGCAGAATGCTAAGGTGGTTATGTGTAATGACGGTTGATGGTTATGTAGCACTGATATGTTTGATTTTAGTGTATCATACAATATTGTCACAGCTCTTACGGTTATTCTACTGTGTAGGGTGCATTGCTTTCATTTGAAAAGCTCTCACTGTCTCCTAATTGGTCGTCATCGGATTCGTCCGAAGAGATTTCACTCTGGCAGGTCTCCTTATCTGCAGAAGTTTCTGTCACAGACTCCGATATTGCTTTAGATGCTGACCACACGGCAATGTACAAATTCCAAATGTTCTCAACAAATACGTAGGTCTTGCGCCGATACACTTTTTTCCCGATTTGGCGACGTGGGTTTTTCGAACGAACAGTCGTGCATATAGACGTGTATGGTCTGTCGACGTGTTCGTTCCAGTCCAAGACAGCCAGATTGCTCCGCAGCTCGTACATTAAATTCCCGTAGTGTATCCGTTTATCCAGATAGATCAGACAAACGTTATTAAAACTTTCCACATAAAATGTGTCGTGGCCTTTGACATAATCTTCAGCGTGCTTGTACACTACCAACGACCGAAGAAAGTCCTGGAGCATTGTAATTGCAGCCTCATTTGAAACAATTCGAACTTCAATCATATGCCCCGGCTCTTTGCAGTGGGAAGTTTCATGGCACTTGCTGTGGTTGTTCTGAAAATGAGGGATGCATGATTCTATGAGCTTACGCAGGGTTTGGGCATCTCCATTGCAATTGTCCATACACCAATAGACGTGGTTTCGAATGGCAGCACCCTTGTCAGAAAGCTCGGGATGCCATGTTTTTCCAATGTTTTTTTGTGCTCCTTGCCCAATTTTTTTCACCCCGGCTGTTATAGGACGGGTGCAGTGCCAGCGGTCATTGGAATTCCTGGCTTGCTTCCTCTCACGTAGGCGCTTGTTGATTGTCATGTTTCGATCATGCACATGATGGGCAACTTTAATGTTGCTGAGATCCAGGCTCTCGTACATCCTGTCGAATCCCACTGCCTCGTGACGCTGTGAACAGTTATCATCATTCCCGTTAATGTGTTGAATATCAACGACTTTGTGAGTTTTCAACCCGATAGCAACATGGTCGGTGTGATAACTATTTCGTCTACAATGATGTCGTGCGTCAGTCATTATAGAGATAGCTCCATCAGGCGACAGTGAAGACTCCTGCGCTCTAGCGCCAAATATAGATTGCTTTCGCAGGTTCTCAGAAATGGCACTAAATGTAACCATATTCCTCCTGCGGAAAAGGTCTGACAATAGTCCAAACCGACTGAAGTCGCTAAAGCGCTCGTACTGTATGGGTGTCATACCAGAGGCCAGGTAGCTCAACATCACTCGGTGGTTGACTTCAAATTCCTTCCGCTCGCTGTCTATTGTGGATGAGGAACTCCACTGAAAGGAGTGTTTTTTCGCACACTCCATATCCACCGACAGCACATGACCACTGTGTGTCCATGACTTCACTGAATACGGCGTCACACATGTGGATGAATGTTGTGAGATTGTGTCGATCAACTGGGCAATGCTGGAGCACTGCCCAACAAAATTCTCATGTGCAGTCTCCAAAGCTGTTGCTGGAGCTGCTGATATTGCTGCTGTGACAGATGCTGGATCAGTCAGTGAAGTTGATTCACTTACTTCTTCCGTGACTGAAGACATCGTGAGTGTCTGCTGCGGATGTTGAGTTGCAGAAGAGAGCTTATTGGTGTCAACATCCATTATGACTTTCACCAGAACTTCTCTCAAACTTTTTACTCCCAACGCCAAGCGAATGTCCTCACATTTTTGCTCAAATTTAAGTTTATCACTGTCGGTTGTAAAAGTTAATTCAAAATGTTTCCTTACAGAAACGTAAGGGTAGCTATAACTCTTGGTAGATCCATCAGACAACCGTTTTTTAAATGTTCGCATGTTGCCAACTGCAACACCTGAAGTCGGTGTCGTTGGTACAGCGTAGTCTCCATCCATCTTTGGAAATAGTTCGATATAATGATACTAATATATGTCCACTAACGAAATACAATGTTATACTACTATAAGGTCCACTACTGAAATAAGATAATAATATAATATACAGACACGAGATATAAGCTGTATCGACTATGCGATTTAAAATGGCTATGAAGTGAAGAAATTACGAAGCTCAACTCTGCTGCAGCGAAATTCAAACTAGAATGAGTACTGCAAACCAAGACTCAATTGTGAAAGGACATTTCCTAAGTTCATTTCCTAAGTTCATTAGCATAATTTGGCATGTGACCTAGTCTCTCTTCCTTAGGCTGTATATTAGCATCTGATACTGGTGCAAATTCTTAGAATATGAAATACAGCTTATTGTCTTTAGTGTTCCGGGTATAATAAGGCAACGGTGACAGCATCAACAGCTGGCATTTATATACAGGTTTACGACCCAAAGCTCGGTTATATATACAAGTGGTCAATTGATCGGGGTAGGCCAGAGGGAGGGTGAAGGGCCTAGGGTGGGGGCTACCACCGATCGACCGACCGTCCCTGCGCCTCGCCTCCATTCCACAAAGCGGACGATGTTGCCTAGGCTATGCATATAATTAAATTCAGCAGCCTATGCTTGTAAGATGTGTAAACCAAAATGAAATCAACGCCCATTGGCCGACAGATGCTTACTTGAACCGCCTACAGTCGTTGGTCACTTCATTCTACGAGGGAAACCGCCAAACCTAAAACCTAGGGCTTTAAGTGACTGTCAAGTCATGGTAAGCCAGAGGGAGTAGATAGTTGAGGTCTAGTGTGGAAACATGAGAGAAAGCAAAATAAATCATTGTTAAACTTAACTAATCATTTATATATACTTAACTAAACGTCAACAAAAGAAACAAAGAAACAGAAAATAGGACTATCAGTCCTATAAGAAAGGAATAAGTAGGAGAAAAAATGAATGATTGGGGAGAAGAGCAGCACGTAACCCGGCGCTGCGCGCCCACCGAGCAGCATTGGCCAAACCCTGTGGTCGTTCCAAGGTCCGTTAACAACCATTCAAGATAAATGATTTCAGACGAGATTTGAATAAGTTTATATTTGGAGAGTGACGGATATCGGGAGGTTGGTTGGCGCAAGGGCGCGTTGGTAAATGTAAACGGTAGTATATTTGCATTGGTAAATGTAAACGGTAGTATATTTGAAGGGTAATGTGAAATAGGAGTCAGCTGGAAATCGCCTCGGACATTTGCCTCGGCCGAATATCCCGTTTTTCTGCACTATTCGGAAGTATTCGCCTCGGCAAATACTGTACACGCAAATAGTTGCTTATCTGCCTCACATGCCGGAATTTGTAGGCTCATAATATCAGCTTTGAGTTTCATCTAGCATATTCATTTTGAAGAAGAAAAGTACAAAAAACGTCGACACCGGAAGTCCACAACAGACGTGAAGACCATTTCATTGATTATTTATTTATAAAATTAAAAATGTATTAGTCAGTTATTACGAGTACAAAAATTTATTTAGATAATTTTTCATTATATGAAAATGTGAAGCTTTCGATATGGAACAAATGGTACTCGGTTCGTACCTGGATCCGGCAAATAGTACATCCAAATACTCGGATTCGGTACTCGGTGGAAAATGTCTACCCGGCAGACCCCTAATGTGAAATCAGTGGTAATTGTGAGTCAGTTGAAATGGCAAATGCCATGGTGAATGTTGGTAAATGTAAATGGTAACTGTTAGTAAATGTGAAATATAATTGCATTGCTAAGTGAAGGTTAATGTAAACGGTTAGTGCTAGTAAACATGAAAAGTAATTGCTGTGGTAAGTGTGGGTAAATTAAAGTGGTAACTGGCTTGATAAATCTGGGTATCTAGATGGTAAATGCTACTAAATGTAAATGGTATTGCCTTGGTAAGTGCAAGTGTATGTAAGTGGTAACTGGAATGGTTAATATGAGTAATTGGAAATGCTAGTAAATTAACTTGTAATTGCAATGGTAAGTGTGGGTTAATGTAAGTGGTAATTAGCACATTACATGTAATGGTAAATGCTAGAAGATGCAAAGGGTAATTTCTATGGTACCCAGTTGTGGGTATGTGTGAATGGTAAGCGGTGGTAAATGTATGTTTTAAATGTTTCTTTTACTTCAGAAAGGCTTCTCTCCCCTTCACATTGCTGCGAAATATGGCAACGTCGATGCCGCAAAAACCCTCATGGCGAATGGGGGCGATGCGAACTGTGTGGGCAAAAACGGCCTCACCCCACTCCATGTTGCGACGCACTACAACCAGATCGAGATGGTACAGCTGCTGCTCGACAAGGGTTCAAATCCACATGCCGTCGCCAAGGTTTTTATTTATATTTATATGTCATCGGTTTATTTATGTATTTGTTTGTTTGTGTATGTTTTGTGTTGTGTATTTATGTATTTATTTACATCTAAACTGTTATTTATTTATCATTTAGTTGAATTTAATTATGTATTTATTTATGTATTTATTTTTTATGTATACATGTTGTTGTTGTAACTTGTTGCTAGGGGTCTCATACTTTCTTCACAAAGGTCGGTCATTGTTAAGTTTCTCGTAGTTTTATTTAAATGTTCTCAAATGATCATTACAGTAGCAGCAGTGACCCGAACATAACTCTTCTCACACCCCTTTTTTCAACGGCATTTGTGGAGTTCTGCAAACCAGATCGAATCATCCAAACACAGTCACAAGCAAACATCCACTCAGCTAACAAAATGAGTGGTCACATCGAGCAACAGCATCCTAGTCAACTTCTCCACCAGCCATTGCTTCTGGCTATCCGAATACCAATTTAACTACTACTTCTTTAGCACCATATGCAGCATGTAACAATGTATTTATTTATTTAAGTATTAACTAATTAATTAATTAATTAATTTAATTATGTATTCAAGTATTTAATTATGTATTTATTTAAGTAATTATTTATTTAAGCATTTATTTAATTATGTTGTTATTTAAGTATTTATTTAATTATGCATTTATTAACGTTTGTGTTTATGTATATATGAATTTATTTATTGATTCTTTGAGTTGTGTTTTTTAATTGTTTGTTATTTGTATATTTGATTACTTGTGTATTGTTTATGCATAGATATCTATGATTACCTTGTGCTTGTGCTGGAACATTTTTTCTATTTCAGCACAAAGCTGCTTTATGCTTTTATTACTTTATATAATATATATATACAGTATTTGTGTGCATATTATTTTTTAAGGATTTCTTTTAACATGGTAAATCCATTTGTGGATATTTTTAGGAGGTTTTCTATACGTGAAAAACTCTAGCAATGAGTAATTTCGATGTTATGCTGTTTGCAATTAGAATGGCTATACTCCTTTGCACATTGCGGCCAAGAAGAACGAAATGGAAATAGCAACAAGCCTTCTGGAACACAGAGCTAAGCCAAATGCCGAGTCAAGGGTAAGTCATGAAAGTCAGTCAGTCAGTCAGTAAGTCAGTCCTGAAGTCAGTAAGTCAATAATTCAGTCCTGAGATCATTCAGTCCTGAAGTCAGTCATTCAGTCAGCCAAACTAGCCGGCCAGTCAGTTGCTAAATACGGAAATCAGTCAGTCAGTCAGTCAGTCAGTTCTAATTTCAGTCAGTCAGCCACTCAGCCCAGCCAGCCTAGCATGCATGCAAACTACAACTGTTTATTTGGTAATACCCTACTTACAAAGTTTCGAAGTGCACTTTGAAGCCGAGCAACAGGAAACATGAGGAGCCATTAGTGGACTGGAAGAGGTAATTGTTCAGTTCAGAGCAAAAACAGGTCGGGTCCATAGGAGAGTTGCAAATTTATGTAAGATGGGGAATTCCAGTTATTTATTTATTTATTTATTTATTTATTATGAGCATTTTTAACCAGTTGGAGGTACCAGCAACTGTGAGTGAATGAATACCAGCCAAAGACAATATCTTGTACCACCAACAACTTGCCTTTTAGACGATAATAATAATAATAGTATTCTTTATTATTTCAAACTGACAGATGCAGTAAGCTTACATTGAAACATGACAGTAGTACAATCAAGATCTTAATTAAACACACATTTGGCAGCCATGCAAGGTGCTGCCCTAGATGGGGTTATGGGAATCGAACCGCGGTTTAATGCTCTCCTGGCCATGAGTGTTACCATTACTCTATCCCCCCTCCTGATCAAAAAGCCCCTCCTGATCAAAGAGAGAATCAGCATACGTGGAATTGCGTGTGTGAGTCTGTTTGTGAGTCTTTATGTGTTTGTGCGTGCATAAATGTATGTATGTGTATATCAGA
The DNA here is from genome assembly GCA_963556255.1 of Allolobophora icterica. Classification (NCBI taxonomy): domain Eukaryota; kingdom Metazoa; phylum Annelida; class Clitellata; order Crassiclitellata; family Lumbricidae; genus Allolobophora; species Allolobophora icterica. The sequence goes on from OY744608.1 coordinate 64,685,432, forward strand.
ACATTTATATTGGCATTGTGTGGTTGGCTTTGTCTTGTAGAATGGTTTTACTCCATTGCACTTGGCTGCCCAGGAAGGCCACACGGACATGGTGGCACTTCTGTTGAGGGCTGCAGCCAAGTCCAACTGCAAGGCTAAGAATGGCCTCACACCAATGCATCTGGCCGCCCAAGAGGACCACGTCCCAGTGGCTGAGGTCCTCGTCAAGCACGAATCGGAGATCGACACTCAGACCAAGGTAGGAAATACAGATTATTAAATATTATTATTATTATTATTATTATTATTATTATTATTATTATTATTATTATTATTATTATTATTATTATTATTATTATTATCTAATGGCCAAGCATAAATGGATTGTGCTAAGCAACTGTGAGTGAAGGACTTGCTTAAGTAATTAAATCGTCGCAGGGGAGGAGGATCGAACTTGTAGTCTCCACGTTACACACCAAGTGCTCTAATGAGTGCACTGACTACATACTGTCGGTGGGAAAATAAGATGGCAAGAGAGAGGAAAATGAAGTCGCTAACACTTATACCCATGACTGCCTCGTGGCTAGCTTAAGGGACTGCTACTCTTCGTCTTAGTTAATGAATTTTTGGTCACATGGAGTGAAACTGTAGTTGAAATTGTAATTCATTCTTTTGTTTGATGATTCAGTCTACACCGAGTTAGAGACGGCAGTTTTAAGATTCGTTTCATGAATCAAATATTTGACAGCAGATACCATTGTCTGGATTTTTTATGTCATGGTGCCCCACATACGAAAGGTTGTCAGAATATTGATAATAATGTCTGGGTTGTTTTTCTGTAGGCCGGCTATACTCCACTTCACACGGCCTGTCATTTCGGACAACTGAACATGATTCGATTTCTGCTGGAAAACGGGGCCTCGGTCCAGATGACAACCAAGGTATCCATGTTTTAACTGGACAAATATCACGTTTTACGTGACGAGGTTAAGGCCAGTAAGTAAGTAAGTAAGTAAGTAAGTATGTTCTTTAATAGACCACCTGCAAACGCACTGTGGCTAACAGACAAGTTATACAAAGAGGCGCACGAAACAGAATACAAAACAACTAAGCAATGTTAGTGTTTGTTGGACCTTATTTATGGCCTGAAATTGTTATTGTAATCAGGTTTATGTCGTGCATCTTAACGTGGCTAACCTGTCTTGTTTGTATGGCGCCTTTTCGGGGTATCTATTCGGAGACGCCCACGCCCAACCCTGACTGAACAGGATTCTTTCAGCTGAGCAAGTTACTTACGACCAGAAGGTCAAGAGGTGGACCATTACGTCTGTTTCAACTTGCTTATCCTATGTAGCAGGACTTCTGGTTTCCGTGATGCGTCGGATTTAGAGCAGAATTCCCCACCAGATGGCCGTTTTTATATGTTTAGGTTCCACTCGAAGTGCCCATCGATTGTTGCCTTGTGCCCTGTGTTGCTATGGAAATCAGTAGATTAGGTTAGATGAGGGGTGCCACAGACTGAAAAGGGATAAGATAGGAAGCTGTTTACTCAAGTGCCACAAAGTGTCTGGCTCTGATGTTGAAAGTATCTCATATGCTGTTGTTGTTTTGTGTAGGCTGGACACACTCCACTGCATCAGGCTGCTCAGCAGGGCCATGTGCTCGTCATCAACATGTTGCTTCGCTGCAAAGCCGATCCCAATGCCCTGACTGCGGTTAGTAGATGGCGCCAGGTGACTTTATATTTGGAAAAAGAAATGAGTATGTAAGTTTGTGACTCGATCATTCTTGGTGAGAAGCAAGAGAAGCAAACGAGATGTGCTCGAATGGTTGAATGATCAATGTGCTCGAATGGTTGAACGATGCGCTCGAAGGGTTGAATGTTGTGCTCAAAGGGTTGAATATTGCGCTCAGGTGGTTGATTGATGTGCTTGAATGGTTGAATGATGTGCTCAAATGGTTGAATGGTGTGCTCAGATGGTTGAATGATGCGCTCGAAGGGTTGAATATTGTGCTCAATGGTTGAGTGATGCACTTGAATGGTTGAATGATGCGCTCAAACGGTTGAATGGTTTGCTCAGATGATTGAATGATGTGCTCGAAGGGTTGAATCTTGCGCTCAAATGGTTGAATGATGCGTTCGAATGTGTTTGAATGGTTTAATGGTGAAGCCAAGTGTAATGATTATTAGGTCTCTCCTCTATCTTTCTTCCTTTCTTGCGGCTAATTTCTTGTGATTTGTTTTCTTGGAAGGCATTGCTTGATGTCTCAACTTATGGCAAAGCCATTCAGTTGATTGCTAAGGTGATTGATTTTGTGATTTTGCAGAATGGTCAGACTCCTCTTTCGATTGCACAGTGTCTCGGTTATATTTCGGTTGTCGAGATACTAAAGGAGACGACCACGGTTACAGTCACGGAGTTCGATGAGAAGCTCAAGTACAAGCTCATGTCACCAGAGATCATGCAGGAAGCGGCCATGTCCGACGAAGATGAAGATGACGAAGGTCAGATCTCTGTCAGATCTCTTTCAGATCTCAGTCAGTTCTCAGTCAGATCTTAGTCAGATCTCTGTTAGATCTCTTTCAGATTTCATTCAGATATCAGTCAGATCTCTTTCAGATTTTGATGAGATCTGTGTTAGATCTTATTCAGATTTTGGTCAGATACCAGTCAGATCTTAGTCAGATCAAATGCAGATTTCAGTTCGGATTTTGTCAGGTTTCTGCCAGATGTTGTCTGGTCTGTAACTAATTTTAATTGGATTTTAGTCAGACTTGTCTTGGATTTTGCTTAGATCTCAGTCACGTTTTGCTGGGTTTAAGTCAGTTTTTGGCCTTCTAGAAGCTACCATTGAGTAAACTTGTGTGCATAATTACAATATTGAACGTTGTGCATAGATTAGTAATATATGCATGTATGTAGGTATGCATTGATGTGTGTATGTATTTAGATATTTATCTCTGTGTGTGTACATGTATGTACCGTATATACTCGCGTACAAGTCGAGTTTTTTTGGACAATTTTGAAAATCCAAAGTTGGGGGTTCGACTTATACGCGGGGCAAGCCAAGATCGCAAGATTTATCCATCGGAGTTCATGCGCAGGTCAACAACATCCGCGTCCGATATCGCATGACGCAACAATGAGCGATCGCATGACCGTGAAGGAAATAATAATTATAATGTTATAAACAAATGATACTATAAAGAATAAATTTTTAGCACAATACTGACAAAATATCTGGTAGAATAAAATAACTGTCTATTAAATTTAAATGATGCGGGCGTTGAAATAATAATTAACGTCAACGCCAGTTCTTGTTTGTTATTCTTCTGACTGGGCGCAGGTGCCATTTTGTGCATCATTTCATTTTATAGCGCATTTCATATATGACCTTAAATTCGTGTACGGTAAAAAATATTGATAAAACCAAATTTGACCTGCCTGGGAATTGTATTGTAAACGATATAAGACCATCCAGATCAAAACTATTGGCCATAACCATCGACGTATATCCCAATATACGTCGATGGCCATAACGAACGCATTTCATGTGATAATTAGTTGTCTAGCAGCTGGGATGGAACTGATGCTAATGTTTATTTATAAGCAATAGTAAGACGCCCCAAAACAAGGTTTTTAAGAGGCTTTATTGTAAATGCTCATTCCAAAGGTTGGTTTACGAAGAATGAATAAAGGATTGGTTGTAATGCACGTGGAACACGAGGTCAGGTAATTAGAAAAGAGGAATGCCAGTATTACGACATGATCCGCGCGTATCTGACTGGTCCAGTTAGACCAGGTGATGAAGGTATCGGCTTGACAACGATGACGAAACCTGCTTGACCTTGTGAATGGGCGAAGCTCTTCCGAAATTATTTGCCATTAGATATGTTACAGCAGTTGCTTTAAAGGTTAGGCATTATATAAATATATTACATGTACCTACATAGACGGCTTGCAAAACGACGCCAGAGGACTCGGAAATCGACGACGATGACGGCGAAATTTGCATTTACCGGGATGACTTTAAATAAACAGGAGACTTTTTAATGTTCGAAACCGCAAATGGTACTGGCGGTTTAGTTTGTTAATAATTGTAATAGCGCTATAATATTTTGCCTTCATCCATATTAATAGAAGTCAGATGGACGAAAATGTTGAATGTGAAATAAGAAGCGGGATGACGAATGAACATGTGGGTAACACGTCGATTATTAAATGCATTATTTATTTTCAACGGAATCGAATATGCTAAACTACACTTTTACCTTTGCTTTTATGAGTTCGACTTATACGCGAGTCGTCGATTTTGGACACTATTTTTCCCAAAAAAGTACACTTCGACTAATACGTGAATCGACTTATAGGCGAGTATATACGGTATGTGTGTATGTATGTGTGTATGTATGCATACATGCATGTTTCTCAATGCATTATATAGCACCTTTTAAGCACATATCTATCACTGGTCTAAGTCCTGCTAAAGAAGGAAGAGTTCCAATGTAAGGCTTGCAGTGGAAACAAGTCATCTCTTAGAGTTTACTCTCAATAGCTGCAGTTGTCTTAAAGTGTTAACTTAACCCCTTGACCTTCCGTACGCTGTTGGTGCCAGTCCCAAGCCTAGAACATGGTGGAGGGCAGTGTCAGTGGCCTGGCAGCCATAAGATGTTGTTAAACACTGGAAACTACTAAAGTCTGTGGTTTCCGTTGCTGGTTTTCAGCGGATGAGAAGCATCTGGCCGACCAGTCCTACCAGTTCCTGACGACTGGGGATGACATCGGAGGACTCCGAGAGGAACCAGGAGGTGACGTCGGAGGGCACGGCAAGGTCAGACACGTCTGGTCATTTCCAATCTTTAACAACCGCTCTGTTTGTTTGTTTAGCTTAAGCGCCGTTAGTGGAATTTAGTTCTACGAATTTTACGTGGAATTTACCATCTGGCGAAGGTTGTTTTTGTTTAATAATCGTTAGATGTTTTCGAATGGAAGTTGTTGCATTCTTTTCTTTTTCTAAGTTTTTAACCTTCAGGAGTTCCTGATAGTAGTCCATCACGTGAACCAATATATTGTGTCTCAAAGTAAGTGAGTAAGTATGTAAATTTTGTGTATGCAGGAGAGAATCGTTACTGGTATTGCTGTGGCAATTTATCGCGTTCCTAAAAGCGTAAGAGCGTATTACATTATGCTGTGTCAGTTTGTGCAAATGAATTAAAAACTTCAAAAGGCATTCACAAAAACTTAAAAAAAACTAAAGCTATGAATTATTTTGTTATTTTAAAAATAAAGAATTTTTTGCTCAAAATGTTTTTAACCTTATTTTTAAGCTTACTGTGACATATTTTTAGTGACTGAATTCAGTCTTTCAATTTTCTCGGAAACATTTTGGCAGGATAACAAAATATAAAATATGAGAAATTGTTTTTTTTTATTTGCTCATTATTTCTATGTTTATAAATAGGCAACCAAGATCAAAGTTTTCACCAATTATTTATTTTTTAATTTAACACAGGTCCAAGATTTATACAGATATTTATATTTTTTTATTTATGTTTATTAACACTGATTGGAGTAGTTTTCACAGCGATAATCAGAATTGCGGCAACAAACGCAATTCTGGAATTATGGTGTGGTCTTGTTTCAGTTTCTTAGTTTAGAATTATCTGTGTAGAAGTTTGGTTTAAATGGATGTTTGAGTTTTTTGGCATGAAGTCAAAGTTTCTTGTAGGTTTCTTGTGTTCCTGGTGCATGAATATTCATTAGTTTGATTGTTGTATGAATATTCATTAAGTTGAATGTTATATATGTCTATGTTTTCGTAGGCAAATTTCTGATATTTAATGCAGTATAGTTATGTACACCGGGTCCTCCTTATTACTTGGTTGATTATGATGCAGATATTTTGCATTAGCATGCTGGACTGTCGATCCAAAAATCTGGGTTGAAAAAGATAACTACTGTAAGGTTTTTATTCTCAGTTATGCTATCAGATGAGCACACCCACCGTACACTGTTGATAGAAAGATCAGAAGGCAAGGGAGAGGACTGTCCACCTGTCATAAATATGCTGAGGTTAAGAAAATGAAGTTGCTATTGCTTTACATATAGCTTACTATGAGGATGTTAGCTCAAGGGACTGCTTACAGCATCAATGGAGGCAGATTGGTTGAGTGCTCACTGCTCACCGTGCAATGAGGATAGTATGGGTTCAATGCTCCTTTCCTGAGTAGGGACCTTGAGCAAGTCCTTCACCTACAGTTGCTCAACACTATTCATGCTTGGTCATTAGATAATGGTGGTTAATAAATGTGTAATAGTTATATAATGGAACAAAATTTTGTAAGTACGTTTCTATTCTGGTGAGGCTTTCAACCCTTTAACTGTGGGTTAACAGTCCACCATGCTAACCACTAGACTCTCCCGCAATTTCATTAAAACCATGTTTTTATGTGGCTATGGTAATAAGGAGGATCGAGTGTGTACGACCTTTAGTTTAATGGTACGCTTAATAGTCACTTTTTACCTGCGGTGGGGTTCATGTTTATGCATGACACACGTGTCTTATGTTTATGCATGGCATCTTATGTTTATGCATGACCTTCTCTCGACTCCAGGATCAAGACCCGTTTTCCTTTGACCAGCGCAGCAGCCTCCACTCGTCCTTGGGCTTCGGCCCAACCCAGGAAGACATGAGGTACACGGCCGACGAAGTCGACTCCCAGTCGGGCGGGTCGCTCCGCCGTCACCGCACGGACGAAAGAGCGTGGGTCGAGGGCGAATCGAGGGAACCTAGGGTTGGCAGCTTGCAGTCCAGTCCTCCCGTTTTCAAGGCAACCGAGGACCAGGTGTACTATCTGAAGAACGGTGAGGGCGCCAAGGACGTCGGGGACTTCGACGCGGCCTCGGCCCCAAGGAAACGCAGCAAGTTGAAAGCGATGACCCACATCGAGGAAACAGTCATGACGAAGAGGCTCTTCCACGACGAGCACGGATTCACTGAGACGCACTTTGACGATGAACCAGAAGTGGTTGTTGCTTCGAGGGAGGCTGGTCTCGGAGCCGAGCCACCGTACTCGGTCCTCGTCATGCCGAAGGACCAGTACGACATAAGAGACATCACCCAACGTGGTGCGATGGACTCGGACGAAGCACAGTGGAGATCCGCCGGTTCGGCTCAGGTGGCTGGAGGACGAAATGTGGTTAAACCACCTAAGGATCAGTACGATGTGAGGGATTTCATGGCAAAGGATGAGCCCGATGCGGATGAGGCACAGTGGCGCGACCCTGGACTTGCAAAGTGGAATGCTGGACGCGATGTGGAGGCTCTGCCGAAGGATCAGTATGACGTGAGGGACTTGACGAAACGAGATGCTGCTGTTGCTGCGGAAGAGGAGCGTTGGTTAGGATCAGGAGTGGCACAGACGAGACCTGGACAGGATGTGGTGATTCGGGAGGATCTGGTGCCAGATGTAGATGACGAGAAGGTAAATTGGTTGATCATGAGTTCATCCTCCTTTGTCCCCTTTCTGCTCCTCATGCTTCTCCTCATCCTCTTGCATCCTCCTCTGTATCAGCTGGGTGCTGCTGCTTACTCCTGTTTCTCATATTCCTACTTCTCACCGTCTTCCTTCTCATCCTTGTCCTTCTCTTCTTCCTATTGCTTCTTACTCTTTCTTCCCCAATCATTCTGTTCTTCCTCCCGCATCCTCCTGCTCCCCATCCTGCCTTTCTTCCTGCTCCCCATCCTGCATTTCCTCCTGCTCCCCATCCTGCATTTCCTCCTACTCCCCATTCTGCCTTTCCTCCTGAACCCCATCCTGCCTTTCCTCTTGCTCCCCATCCTGTCTTTCCTCCTGCTCCCCATCCTGTCTTTCCTCCTACTCCTCCTCCTCTTTCCTTTCCTTCTCCTCGCTTTGATGTTGTCCAGCTATGATAGTCAACTATTGTGGATGTTGAATATCTTTCCTTCTTCCTCACCGGTATAATCACAATTGCATGTGATGTGTTGCATGTCGTGTGTGTTTGTGTAACACTGTCTACGTTTCTGTCTTCTTGGACTAGTAACCGTTGTGTCTGTTTTTGGTGTAGATCACAACTTAGTGTCTGGTTTTGGTAGAACTCATTTATGCTCTGTAACTTTCATTTACTGATAAAAAGTTACATATAATATATAAATGATGCATTGTTTGGTGTTGTTGTACCTAGTGTGTGGTCTCCTAATTTTTTATGTAATTATCAGCTTTGGTTGTCGGTGTTTTTTGTTTGATGCTGAGCGATGTTTACTGGATGCGTAATATTGGTTGGCCACGCAAAGGTGCATTGTGTTTAAGACCCTTATGCTGATACATAGCTGTCTGGTCGGTTGTGCTCCGTGGTACCTAAGAGAGCTATGTATTCCAGTGTCATTATTACCTGATTGGCCAGCAGACCTCTTCCTGCTGCAACACATGGTAAACTGGTTGTTATCCCGTCATGTGCTGTCACAATGCAACACGGAAGTTTTGCAGTCCTTGGCCCTCCTGCTGGAACAGGCTTCCATGCGATCTGCACCATGAGCTTCTTCTGCTTTCCATGACTCTATTTCGCAAGCGGTTGAAGACCATTCTGCTCGATTGTGGCATTGTGTAATCAAGATAGGAGCACATATATGATGAGCTTTCTTGAAGAAGCACTGTATAAATAAGCCCTTACAATTACAATCCTATCTTGTACTTGAAAGGAAATATCTTTCCATCTGTGGGATCTCACTTCGAGGAACTGCAGAAAGAGGGACATTAGATACAGAGAAATTACCTTACCTGAGGAATTACCTTACCTGAGGATTACCTTACCTGAGTAATTACCTCACCTGAGCAATTATCTTACCTGAGGAATTACCTACCTGAGGAATTGCCTTACCCCCCCTGAGCAAATACCGTACCTGACCACATCATATCTTTACATACCTTACCGAGTGTACCAACGTGTGGTTATATACTAATCTGTTTTTGACAGTAACATGTTCTCATTTACAGTAAAGTAAAGCTATTTTCAAAAGTAAATACTTACAACAGTGAAGTTAATATATAATATTCTGATATATATTGTTCTCAAAAGTAAAGTAACAATGTTCTGAAAATGTAAAGTGAAGATGTTCTCAAATTGGAAATGTTTACGACGGTGAAGTTGCGTATTCTCAAATGTAAAGTGGGTATGATTTACAACACCGAGGTAAGTATGTTCTCAGACGTAAACTAACTGCAAGTGTAATCGAAAATTTATGTAGCGTCAGGAGAAACAAAATCAGATGCTATATATAATAGAGCCAAATTGTATCTGTATTCTTTAGTATAGATATATTAATGCTTTCTATGTACATATTAAGAGTATTCATTTACCTTGCATATTCATTAGATATCTTGCATATGCAAATACAGGTATATACTCATTATGCATGTGTATGTGTGTCTGTGTGTGTGTCTGTATGTGTGTATGTATGTGTGTTTGTCCCAGAAACTCGTCATAGTGCTGTCTTTGGTGCCATAACAAGAATGACCTTATAACAAGACTGTTTCATCATGAGGTCATTGCCTTGGACTGTAATAATGATCAATGTCCTGACCCTGTTATATCAGAATTCGCTTCATAACGAAGCCAATTATAACGATTCTCCAGTGTAACACATTTATCCACCTCACTGCTTTCCAGGAGGGTGCAGTGGATGCAGAAGTGTTGACCACAACAGTGGAAGAGGTCGTTACAAAGGAAGCGGAGAGCAACCGGTACAACATGTTGGCCGCTCCAGACTTTGTGCGCGGCCACGGTGGCCCCCTTTTCAAGAGCAACATGTCGGAGACGGACTCGCGAATGTTTGGTTCGACCTACAGTGGAATGTCCTTCGCGAGCAGTCTCGACCCAGACAACGTTGCTCTCAACAGACAGCCGATCTATTCAGGGTAAAGTTGTGCTCAGCAGTGTTCCGAGATTTCGGTGATGGTGAAGCAAGATTTTGGTCAGATTTTAGTTACACTCTGATCAGATTTAAGTCAGATTTGAGGTAAAATTGTAAGAGTTCTGTCAGACTACCTGAGTCAGATTTAAGTCAGATTTGAATTAAAATATTAAGATTGAGTCGGCTGAGTAGTTGAGTCAGATTTCAGTCAGATTTGAGTCAAAAATTTTAGATTTCAGTATGGCTATTTCATTGGATACTGCAGTCAGATTCTAGTCAGATTTTAGTTAGATTAACGTCAGATATTGGTCAGACTATTTAAGTGAGAATGCTTACTCAGATTTCCTAAATCCTGATGAGGTTATGGATTTGAATTATTAAGAATTAACAACTGCAGCAATTCCTGATTTGTTTCCCTTGTTATATCCTTATGTAGCTTCGTCATGAGGCTGCAGTAGTCTAGTGGTTGGCATTCTGCACTGTCAATCGAGAAGGTTAGGGGTTCAAATCCCCGCCAGGGCAGAAATTTGTTTTGCTATAATGAGTACACCGACCATCTGCTGTCAGTGGGAAGATGTGACGGCGAGGGAGAGGACTGGCGACCCACCCTCGTATGCCGAGGCTAAGAAAATGAAGTCGCTAACACTTGATACCCATGGCTACTTCTCAGGCTAGCTTAAGAGACTGCTGTGCTTCTACTTTTACTTGTAAGATGAATGCAATACTTAAAATGGGTCTGTAAGGAACTGCTCTTCTTCTTCTTCTTGCTAGGTTCCTGGTGAGCTTCCTGGTGGATGCGAGAGGTGGAGCAATGCGTGGCTGTCGTCATTCCGGCATCCGGATAATCATTCCACCTGGAAGAGCATGCATGCCGACGCGGGTCACATGCAAACTGGTGAAGAAGGAGAAGCTGCCCCAGCCTCCACCTCTGATGGAGGGAGAGGCCCTTGCCAGTCGTGTCCTTGTCATGGGCCCATCGGGGGCCAAGTTTCTTGGGTAGAGACCGTCCTTCAGTTGCTACTATCTGACAAAGTTTTTCTCTCATGTGTAAATGAAAGGAATGATGATGATAATGATGATGATGATAATGATGATGATGGGGTGATGGAGATGGTGATGATGATGATGATGATGTCAAAGACGACTATGATAATAATAATAATAATAATAATAATAATAATAATAATAATAATAATAATAATAATAATAATAATAATAATAATAATAATAATAATAATAATAATAACATTCAACGCTACAACCTTGTCTCTTTTAAAGGTACATTTCCTTCAAACCCTGAAGACGAGGCCTGACCCTCCAGACAATAAATCTGCTCTTAAATAATAATAATAATAATAATAATAATAATTATAATAATAATAATAATAATAATAATAATCTTCGTTTATTAATTCAGACTGACATTTACGCCGTAAGATTACATGATAAAGTAGTAACAGATGATAACAAGTTTAACAGGAGTCGAATTTAACTGTATGGCAGCCATGCAAGGCACCCATATGTACTACTGCTCATTTTACAATTGCTACCTAGGGAACGAAGGCTGAGTCTACCTTGTGGGACTAGCAGGTATCGAACCTGCATCCTTCTGATCTTCATGCCAACGTGATGATAATGTTGGTTGTGGTGATGATGATGATGACTGGTGGTTGTGATGATGATGATGATGATGATGATGATGATGATGATGATGATGATGATGATGATGATGATACGTTTTCAGCAAAACTGAGTGTAATTACTTGGCACTAAGAACGGGAAAATGAGGCAACGAGGGAGAGGATTTACGATCTGACATGCCAGTGCTAAAGACATGAAATTGCTTGAACTTCAGATCCATGGCTGCTTCTTGACGGCTGCTTTAACGACTGCTCTTCATCTTCCTCTCCTCGTTCTTGTTATTCTTCTTATTTTTCCTCTTCCTGTTTGACCTCATCTTATGTTCTTCATTTTCTTCCTTTTCCTTTTCTTATTCTTCTTGTTTTCGTATCTCCTCATCTTCCTTTTCTTGTTCTGCTTCTTCTTCATCTTCCTTTTTCTTTCCTCTGCCTACTCCTCTTTCCATCTTCTTCTTTTCTCCATCTTCTGCCTCCTCTTTCTCTTCATCTTCTTGTTTCTTCTTATTTCTTTTCCTCTTCCTCTTCATCTTCTGTACCCCTCCTCTGCCTCATCCCCCATCTTCTTCCTCCTCTTCTAATACGTAAGGTTCTAGGTCGACTCAGCCTTCCACTCCCTAAGGGGCAGCAGTAAAATGAACAGGCGCCTCACAGGCTGCATTCAATAAGATCTCGATAATTGTACCATCATGTTTCAACGTAACCTCCTCCAGTTTGTCAGTGAGCTTGTGAATAAACACAAATATATTATTATTATTATTATTATTATTATTATTATTATTGTTCTGTTCTTTGCAGGCCAGTTATTCTGGAAGTGCCGCACTTCGCAGCGCTACGAGGAGCAGAGCGTGAGATAACGGTGCTGCGCAGTGAGAATGGCCAGACATGGCGCGAACATACAGATCTAGCAACGCTGGATTCGATACAAAATACGTTGTGTGGCAGCTTTGAAGGTGAAGGTGATTAGTTCCGTCGGGCGTGACTGTCGCACTTGGGTGACCGGACTACGCCAGGCTTCTACTACTACATTCCTCGCCACTCCTCTCCGCTGTGTTGTTGTCGTGTTGTCTGTAAATGTTGTTTCGTTGTCTTGTCTGCTAAATAATGTAGCATGTTTGTATGTCACGGTTGTTGCTTTGTAAATCGCTTTTGCCTCGTGTGATCAATGACACGTAGTTCTTCATATCTGTTATCGTGTGAAACACGTAGTGCTTATCTGTTATTATGTGAAACACGTAGTGCTTATCTGTTATCGTGTGAAACACGTAGTATTTATCTATTATCATGTGAAACATCTAGTGCTTATCTGTTATCATGTGAAATACAAGTTTAGTTCTTAGCGTTTTGCGTTCGTATCTCGTTCCTTTGTGTTTGTTGTGTGATGCTGTGCTTGGTTCGTCATTTTGTTCTTTGTTTTCATTTTTACTGTTGCCTTTTTTGTTCTTTGACGAGAACATGTGTTCTGGTTTTTGGTTCTCATTCGTTGTGCTGTTGTTCTTTGTTTTAATTCTTGTTAATTCTTTTAATTCCTGTTGTGTTGGTTGTTTTGTACCTGTTTTTGAGGTTCTGTGGCCATTGTTCTGTGGTCTTTGCCAGTTTTGTATATTGTTGACATTGTAGTGCTTATGTTTATGTTCTTTGCTGGTTCTTATTTTTTGTTCTCGTTTTCCTGCGTCTTGTACGTGTTCTTTAACTGTTCTTGTTCTTACGTCTGTTAATGGTTGTAGTAGTGTCAGCTGTGCTTGTCTGTAGTTCTCACCAGCTTCACCCTCCTGCTTTGTTCCCTTCTAGTTCCTTTGTCTTCTATGGCGCGAATGCACCTTTATGACTGTGCTTATTTCTGGCCATTGTTTTGCAATCACAACCTTTGACCTGTTCTGTTAGTAAGCTATTGTGCATGGCTGGTATAATATGTCGGCAGTTTACCATGCATGCACATTAGGGTGTGTCTATAATATAAAGTTTCAAAATTAATATCGGCCAGGTTGCTTTTGTGTTCCACCTTGAGAAACATTAACATTTGCCAAATTAGATGAAAATCAAAAGAGATTTAGAACTGGCGCAAAGCCCGGGAAAATTACCACTTAGAAAACAATGTCATACATTGTAATTCTCGAATATCCAAACAATTTCAACACTTAAACATAAAAAATAAGGCAAAAGCAAACCAAGAACCTTCAGTTATTTGTCATTACTTAGTCCCTTTAGTGCTTTGGGAATCTATTTCGATGGTATTCAACCATTTGAAGAACAAATTGTTTCTCTTCCTCATTTCGAACCAGGGCTTCATTGAAGGACTGCATTAGAGCCACTCCTCTCTCCGCTAAATCGTTCGTCACTCTTAGGGCGGATATGATGTCTTTCGCCTCATTGAACGAATGCTCTGACTCCCATTGTTGTGGATCTCGATCAAGAAAAGCGTAATCGAATTTGAGGAGCTGGAAACGTTTGATGGTAGAAGTGGTAAAAAAAATCGGATAGCATTTTGTAGATGGATCATGTATGGGAGGAAGCCTCTTTGGAAGTTCGTCGGATCCCTGATTGTTGCGCATGTTATAGACCATGCGCTGTTTTTCGTCGAAGGTGACTGAATCGTCAAATAGGCTGAGGCCAACCAAGGTCTCCGACAAATACCAAAGGTGTCGGGGAAATGCTGTTAGGGCGACCTGTGAGACTTCCTTGTCTGGGTAAGTATGGATTGCCTTCAAGAATTGAAGATCCTTCCTTGGGGCTTCATTGGGTGATGTACAGATGAACCAGTACTCCACGTAGGTTGTGGTCACAAAAAGTGAAACTCGAAGTAGATGATTCCACATCTTTTGAGAGTAAGATTGTCGAGATGCCCTCTGGTGTTTTTGAATGGGAAACTGCTCTCTGAAAAGCCACATCTTGATTGCATAAACCGCACGTGCCATCCAACGCCCGCGGTGAAATGCCCATGGGTACCTGAACTTTATTCCTTTCGGTGGAATTCCTCCTAGGAAAATGACTGTTAGTTCTAGTAGCTCTTCGTAGTCGTCTCTGTGGTATTCAGCATTCAGTTGCTGCAGTGCGAAGGTGATGACATTCTCTCGAATTTCTTTGACTCTTTGTGCTGCGTCTTTTTTCCTCCATTGCTGTGCGATACTTGGTCTGATCGATTTGCAGCCAGAAGTCACGGAAATGACTGAAGAGTTCCAGTTTTGGAGACCTTACAGAATCATGCAGTGAAAATACCTTTTCCAGAACAATTTCAGAAACATGATGTCGACAGGCAAGGTTCAAGAGGTCTTTTCCTAATACCCTTTTCCCTTGCAACCCGTGTTACTCGCCATTGTGTCGAAACACATGGCCACGATTCTGTCTTCCAATCCCCAACTTCTGATCTCGGCCAAACACGCATCTGCCATGAAGGCAGCAGTCCCGGATTGGAGTTTGGGGATGGCCAATAGTTTAGTCACATCCTTACCAGATACCATTAATGAAAGACGATCAACGCACACTCGTCCAGTTTCTGTAAAATCTGGCATGATCTTGCCGTCCCAGTGGATAGTAAGGGGAACCTTCGGATCGAAAGATTCACGAATCTCAGCTGCTAGGGCTGCACGGTTATCCTTCCTTGCTCGATGGATAGCAGAAGGACTGATGATCAGCTCACCAGCTGGTGCTGCATATAGATTGGATGCAGCGAGAGCAGAGAAAATGTGAGAGGCATTCCTGCTGCTGGTTTTGGTACGATCTAGAGCTGCTGGACCACCGCTTTTGTGGTCCAGCTGACATTGAAGGTTCTGGTTCTCTTTCTGAGCTATCTGATGACGCCTCTTCCTCAGATGATGTTGCCAACAGAGAAACCTCCGTCGCTACCGCCATGCTTGCACGATATCGTCATGGGCGAGGGAATTATTGTTGTAGACAGATTGCTCCGATCGGAAACCACGACATTATCTGATTGGCACAAACTCATTTGGGGATCAAACACATACTCTTACGAAGGGAGACAGCCACTCGCGTTAAATACCATGCTATTGATGTAGCACCAGGTGTCTCCTCTAGAAAACCACAATAGCTTAATTAATTACTATAATTATGTTGAAGATCGAAAACACGAAGAACAGACATCGTAACGTTTAAAATTTTGGCCAAACCGAAACAGGTCACCGGGTTCCTAATTTCGGTCGCCTTGCGCCAGTCCTAAATTTTCAGCTATCGCGATATAATTTCGGATATGACGTTTATACGCTAATTGGCATGATAATTCGACCTGGCCGTTAAAAGATCTTTGAGTTAAAAAAATCATGTGCATCATAAAAACACCCTAATGCACATCTGTATGGTTATTAACTATGTTGCTGAGGAAGGGAAGATGCGATAGCCTAGTGGTTAGCATGCTCGACAGCCAACTCAGGTGTTGGAGTTTAAATCCAGGCCAGGGCAGAAAGGTATTTCTGGTGCGTTTGCTGCTCCACTTGTGCCCCTAGGAGAGATGGATTTGAATACGCTGACCGTACACTGTCGGATGAAGAACCAGGAAGCGAGGAAGAGAACTGGTCAACCCATGCTCATATGCCAAGGCTTGGGAATTGAAGTTGCTAACAACTTATGCCTATGGCTACCTTTTGGGCTTTGGTTATGGGATGGCTTTTTGCTTAGAAATCTAGTATTTATGGTTACAATTGCTATTCTGTGGCATGTCAGAGATTGTGGTTGCATACCAGCAGACAATTAGGTGCATGACATCCATCAACAAGTTGAGTCGATATGTGCGGCTGGACTCGCTTATGCAGTAGTGACGTCTTGCAACACCCGTTTATGTATAGTGACCTGTCACCGCTTCCTTAGTTTCTGCTTTTTTGGTAGATGCCAGCAATTAGCATCATGTGTAGGTTGTAGGTTTCACTGCCATACGCTTCCCACCCTCGTGTGTTTTGGCCTTTGTGAAGAACGAATAGCATTACGAGATCTAGGGTCTTCTGCTCTGATAAAATCTATCTTGCTGAGAATAGTTTCCAACAGATTCCTTGTTTATGTAGTTACTATGTTATATAGTTATTATGCTTATATAGTTCTATGTTTATATAGTTAAGTACTATGCTTACATAGTTACTATGTTTATATAGTTACTATGTTTATATTAGTTACCATGTTTATCTAGTTACAATGCTTATACAGTTACTATGTTTATATAGTTGCTAATCTGAAACCACTATACAGATTTTAAGATGTACTTCAAATGTGCTGTTATTAAGTGTCATTTATCTGAACAAATGCACATACTGCAACAACTGAGATAACTGGTATCACAGCAGTACTGGGATAACAGGTTTCGCAGCAGTGACTGATGTGACTACATTAGTTTTTACACGACTGTTTTGATAGATTGTATATACGACAAAAAAACTAAGAATTTTTACCAGTGTGCAAAATGGGTGCCTAATATAAATAGATATCATACATCTTTAGAACGCAATGTTCTTCATAGAAATGAGATGAATGAGAGTTATAGCTAATTGCATACATATTCACTATTAACACATACATACTAGAGCTGTACCGATGCATCGGGAGCATTCGTAATCGGGCCGATTATTTGAGGAATCGGCATAATCGGTATCGGCGAAAAAGTATCGGCGCCGATAAAAATTATTTTACAGTTGACGTTTTTTGCACAATAATCGTTACAAATAGAAAAATGAGCACAAGTATCTATGTCTTGCTTCTTATTATTGATTTATATTTAGCATTGCACTACTTAGTACACACCGTAGAAACCAAGAATCTATTACACACAGGACTGGAAACTCCTGAAATGCCCTTATACAACGTCGTATGCGTGGTTTTTGGGCGATAATAAAATAATCGGCTTCATACGCGGTATCGGCTATTACGATAATCGGCTATACGCAGTATCGGAATAATCGGCAAAAAGCCTTATCGGTACAGCTCTAATACATACACGTGTATGCAGCAGAGCTCTTTATAACGTGTATCCTGATGCAGATAGAGGTTCAATGAATGAAATGGAACGACTATAGAGTTCTGCGCTGTTGAGGGAGACTTTCTGTCAGCCTGATCTCGTACTGCTGTGACTTCCTGTTATTCTCTTATATGTATAGTTCTCTGCTTAGTTATGTGGTTCCCTGCTTTGTATTATGTGGTTCCCTGCTTTGTGTGATGTAGTTCTCTGCTTTTATGTGGTTTCCTGCTTTTAGCATCCCAGAAAATAGTTTCCATAGACAGTGAGTGCTTCTTGGACCACTTCCCAAGTTACCTTCCCAACGTCAGTGGATTTATTCAAGCTGTTTAAGATTTGCAACCAATCTTCCAATTGCTTTTTAATTTTGATGTTTAAAAAACTGAAACTGCTTTCCAAAATTGAAAATTGCTTACATTTCTTCAGTGGGTTTTACTTCATGGATGTTTTTATATCTGCATTTAATATAATTTTTTCCAAGTTTGCTTTCTTGAATTTTCTTGTTTGGGCTTCATTCCTACCCTGAAAATCGGACTGGACAGACGTTATGCAAATTAGTTGGTGCAATTAAACATTTAAATGTTCGTTCATATAATGTTCGTTTAAAATAAACATTTTATGATTTTCTTAAAACCTTTTTGTATTAAATACACACAACAGCCATTGAATGGGAGTGCTGTGGGAATGTCCAAAGAAAACGGAAACCGAACTCGGTGAAGGCGATCCTTGCACAATGAAACTCCGACAGAAGTAGTCATTAGTCTGTTTGTGTTGGTTGGTGGCTTTGTGTTTGTGGTTTGTATTGGTTGGTGGCTTTGTGTTTGTGGGGGTTTGGCTTCACAGTAGTTTCATCAATTTCCAGTGTCTTTGGTAGCACACGAGGCACATTCATCCGGCAGTTTTCCCTCATGTCGTCCAATTTCGTTTTAGATCTGGAGAGTGCCGAGGAGCTGTACCACCGTCGCATCACGCGCATCATCACTTCGGACTTTCCAAAGTACTTTGCGATCGTGACACGCATTCGACAGGAGACGTCCGTGGTCAGCCAAAAGGGAGGAATCATCAGTTCAACCGTTGTACCTCAGGTTCAGACCGTCTTCCCGCCCGGAGCCGTCACCAAGTCCATCAAACTAGGCTTACAGGTAGTCAATCTCCCGTGTTTAACTATGCCTGTCCTGTTGCAGTTGCTGTTGACTGTAGCTTAGCTATTGATATTCATTCATTCATTCATTTCGAAAAATTAATACAGCGCCCCCTCAAGCTACCTCTGAGTTGCTTACAGCCCAACCACGGCAGTATAGACCAGAAGGAGGGGCCGACCACAGAGAAAGCACGACGCTGCCTAGTTGTGGTGGCACGAGGAACCAAGAGCTCGCTGGCAGAGGAAGAGCTTGGCATATAGTGATTCGATGGAAATGATTCCAACAGGTTAACGACTTCTTGTGGCATCAAAGGCTGTTGACATCGAATGGAAAATTTTGTTCAAATTCTCATCACCACTGTATATTAAAAAGTAATGTAATGTAATCACATATTTATAAAGCGCCTCTTCAAGAGAAACTCGTCAGAGGGTAAAAAAACCAGCATACCCTTGCTTATAGTGATTAAACACAGCTGATTAACAGCTAGTTAGTTAGTTGCTGTTTAATGACACTGTGTCATAACAAAGATGATTAGCATCGCCCTCCTCCTTTATCCAGGCTTTGGACTGGCACTGCCAGATTACGAGCAGTGGCGGATTTAACAGCTAGCTTTGGGTCAGAGCATTTCAAAGGGTTCTCATGAGAGCATTACATTGTCCAGTGTTTAACGGCACCTTATCCTTGGTCCGTAATGTGGAATTGACGCGGATCATTTTTTAAATTTTGCTTACATTGGATTAGATTGTCTTTGATGTGTATGCCTCTTTAAGTTCATTAAGACACAAAGAAGATCTGGGATCTCGATATCTTTCTTTATTTCCTGCGCTGTAGGCTCACCCCATTACTGATGAACTTGTTGAGAAGGTCTGTGGTAACAAGGTCTCGGTGAGCCCCATCGTGACAATCGAACCGCGGCGACGCAAGTTCCACCAGCCAATCACTGTGACGATTCCTCTACCTCCGAATCTGCAGTCGGTGAAGCAGGTGGAGAAGATACCAACTATGCGATTGCTCTGCAGTATGAACGGTTGGTTGCGTGTACACTAACACTTTCTTTGCCACAGCACAAATTATGAAACAGATTCTGTTATTGAAACTGTTGTTGGATACCTTGACCTTTCTTAGGATATATTCAATTTTCCTCTTAACATAACCTCATTGTAAGTTATGTGTTATAATTAGACATTACCTCATGATAAGTTATATGTTATAATTAAATATTGCCCCATTGTAAGGTATATGTTCTAAATAGACATTGCGTCATTGTAAATTATATACATGTAATAATTAGAACAGTACTAGTTATATGTTATAATTAGAATTACCTCATCATAAGTTATGTGTTATAATTAGACATTAGCATTTCTTCATTGTGAGTTATATGTTATATGTTTGTGCAATTACACATTTAAATCTAAATGTTCATTTATATGTTCATTTAAAATAACACTATGATTTTCATAGCAAAAACTTTTGATATTAAATGCACATTAAATATCAAAAACATTTAAAAAACATGCAAGTATAGTAGTTACCAGAGCTTATGATACGATTACGATTTGTATTTGCAGCGGCCATGGATCCAACTGAGTGGGAAGACATAACAGGAAGCACTCCTATGACGCTCACCAACAACTGTGTCTCGTTTACGACAACCGTCTCAGCCAGGTGAGTCTTTCGCTTCATCTAACCTGTTCGTCATCACGTTATCATCCATCATTGTCTTAATGGAATAAGTTGCCAGGACACCTGTGACGTGAACTCCATGGTTTTTCTTGGCTTCTATTCCGTAAACACCTGAAAACCATTTTTGTCGATCGTGGTTCTGGGTGTTCAGATCGGGAGGATCTCGGATGAGCTTCCATCGAAGTGGTGCCTTATAAATTTGTGACTACAGTGCCTGTGCAAATCAGCAATCACTAAATATGATCATCATCATCACCACCAGCATCATCATCATCACCACCATTCAGCACCATTATCATCATCATTATCATCATTATCATCATCATCATCATCATCATCATCATCATCATCATCATCATTATCATCACCATCATCATCATCCTTGATCATAAGTTCTCGATGCAAGCCACTGATGGCTGAATGTTTTTCTGTTTTAGGTTTTGGTTGATAAACTCCGACAAACCAAAGGAGTCGGTTATGAACGGAACTAACCTGTATGCGGAGGCGATTGTTGTTCCATTCATGGCAAACTTTGTTGTCTTTGCGAAGCGACTCGGTATGCTCGACGCTCAGCTGCGTCTGTTCTGCATGACCGACGACAAGATGGACAAGACTCTGGAAAGTCAGGAGAAGTTCACGGAAGTCTCAAGAAGTCGCGATGTTGAGGTAGTCAGTCTGGTCTAATCTTGAGACTTCTCTGGTGCCATTATTGAAATGCAAAAGGCACCAACTAATGGCACTCCTATTTTAGCTTATGTATGTAGTATCTGGACTTCTGAAAAGTGCATTGTAGGAACCCTCATAATGTGGCATAATTTAAATTATTATTTACAATATGTTTTTAGCCTGATGCTAATGACTTGGTGGATAAGCAGTTTGAAAGAGGTAAGTTTTAAGTTGAGAACAAAATGACACATGCAACAGAGCAGAGCGCACAGACACAGGGAGGGAGTTGATGCCGTGTGCATTAGACACCGGTGCAATAGAAGTTACTAATTACATTACAATTATATTTACAACAAATAAGCACTAAATAACAAGGTGTCTGTTGTTGTAGGTTCTGGATGGGAAGCCACAGTGGGTTGAATGCACGGGCAACCTCATTCGAGTCCTCAAAGGGGACGAATCGGACAAGCAGCCCAAGATCAGCTTCCGAGCTTTCCGGGAGAACCGCCAGTCCCTCAACGTCCGCGTCCGTCACTTTGAAGAAGAGCCAACTGGTTCTCTGCTGTTCATGCGTGAACCGAGAACGACAAAGGAACCGACGCCGATCTGTAACCTGACCGTGACGCTGCCTTCCTCAGATGGCACTGTGTCGACCGGTTCGACGGTCGATACTGAGGAGCTGCAGCAGAAGCTGCAATTGCTGAAGCAACTTGAGCGTAAGTGGAGACTGTCAGCCGAATGACCTTGACCCAATTGGTGCAATGACCTTGACCTAATTGATGTAATGACCTTGACCCAATTCATGTAATAAACTTTACCTAATTGGTGTAATTACATTGACCTAGTTGATGTAATAGCACTGACTTGCATTATTACTGAGCTTGACTTTCACTTAGTCTATGCAATCACCTTGACCTGCTTGCTATAATGACCTTGACGTACTCGATGTGATGACAGACATGCTTTGTGATAAACTTGACCCACTGCTTGGAGTTACTTTGACCTATTTGACCTTCGCTCTTTGACTTTATGCACTGACCTTTATATACTTGATTTTAGGGCTTTGATCATTCACCAGAGGCCATCTTCAGACTTGTCATCACAGTGAATTTGACCTAAATGGTGGAATGACCTTAACCTACATGGTGCTTTGACCTTGACCTGCTTGAGAGGCAGGAAGAAGACTGTCCATCACACCTGGCGTATGCCAAGGCTGAGAAATTGATGTAAACTTCACATCATACTTACGGCTGACACTTACAAAGCGATCAGACAAACTTAAGAAATTAAAAAGCAGCTTAGCAGAACATTATTCATCCATTATAATCCAAAAATCCACAGTCCCCTCCAAAAATGTAAAAATGAGAAAGAGGAATTGAGAATGAGGGAACAAGTAAAAGAAAAAGAAAGAGAGAAAAGAAACTGCAATAAATATTAATTCCTCGGTTCTGATGTCTGTTTAGTGCCGGAGGAGGAGCTTATTTCGAAGGCGGAGCTTCGTTTGACGGACATTGCCGAGTATTTGGCTTATGACTGGATTCCTTTGGCCAAACAGCTGCGCTTGACTCCAGAAGACATCGAGAAAATCGAAAAGGACTACACCTACGTAGTTGAACAGGTGCATTCTCTATTCCGTGTAGTGTAATCGTTCAGCCACAAATTTCTGTAGAGATGTGTTACTGTGTAGGAACCTTGAGCAAGTCCTTCACTCACAATTGGTCAGTGTGATCGATGTTCTTTTGTATGGTCATGTGCGCACTTCTAAGTTTTGGAAGGAGGGCAGTATCAAATACTGTTGTATTGTATTGTATTGTATTGTATTGTAAATTCGGTGTGTTATCTTTACCTTTATTGAGGAGTTTCCATAGAAGTTTGTAAACAATTGTGTCATGTTTACCTTCATTCTGATTATTATTATTATTTTTAACACGCGCAAAGTCACACAGAAATGCGAATCTGCTACCTCTACCTTAATTGACCTCTGAGGAGTTTCTTACAAGGTATGTACTTATGTTACCATTTACCTTTGAAGACTTATCTTCAGCTGTTCGGTTAATCTCTTTGCAGGCATTGGTGATGCTGCACACTTGGATCGAGAGAGAGAAAGATGCTGCTTCTGGCAATGCCCTCGAGCGTGCCCTCCGAGCAATCGGGCGCTTAGACATCATCGCTAAGTGCATCTACGCGGTTGAAGAAGTGACTGACGTCAAGGAGAAGCAGGCGGCCAAAATCTACCTCGACTCAGGTTAGATCTGTGAAGTTTTGACACGGCAGCCGATTGGTTAGAATGCTCGCCTTGTAATACACGTAGTATGGGTTCAAGCCTCCTCTGAGATGGTTAACGTGTAGGGACCTTGAGCAAGTCCTTCACTCTCAGTTACTCAGCACCATCAATCAGTGCTTGGTCATTAGATAGTGGCAGTTAATAAATGCGTTGGAATGATAATAATATTTGTACGTTTACTTCATGATAGATTTACGAATTATGTGAGTTTTGTGTTATGCAACTTATGAATGTTATGAATTGTGTGTGACTTAACATTATGCTATGAATTATGATAAGAATCATGTGTTTATTTAACTACAATGTCAGTTGGAAGATGAGACGGTGAGGGAGAGAATTGGCTACCCGCCCTCATATGCTGAGGCTAAGAAAATGAAGTCGCTAACACTTCATACCTATGGCTGCCTCAGGGCTAGCTTAAGAGACTGCTCTTCTTCTTCTATTATTATTATTATTATTATTATTATTACAAAATTTTTCTTCCTTCAGGTGAACCGGATGGGGTAAATGGTGATCTCGATCATGATCAACAGAATGGCTATAACGAAGACCCGATCGGTGAGGCTTAGTCTATGTTTTGATCCAAAGAAATCCTAATATACCTGCTTACCCGGTCTCTTTCTGCCTTGGGGTCTGGGATTTTTCGGTCTATGGTGTATTGTGTACTTCTTTTGGTGGAGGGCCTTCCCAAAACAATAAAACCTTATTGTACAGTGGAACTCCCTATAATGCACTTACAGTGAGACATCTGTATAACTCAGTTACAGTGAGAACTCCCTATAATGCTGTTATAATAAGACATCTGTATTATGCATTTACAGTGAAACCGTTCTATAGTGCTCGTACCGGGTGCTATGAAACTTGCTTTTAATGCAATTACCGGAATTTTACATCTAGTTTTCTCTTTATAATGAGACATGTTTTAATGATGTTTTTACGTTGCATTATAACCCTGGCTCCATCTATCTGATGTAGTTGACATGCACATTTTTGGTATCTTAGCTCATGAGTAACTTGTTCTATGTGTACACAGGAACCTCTTTAGAACCATACAATGTTCTACCTTCAAGAGATGCCTCTTGAAGAAGTTCTATATAAATATGTGATTACAATAATTACATTATGCCAAGGTTCTGTTATTTGATCATAATCACACATTTATATATGCACTGAAAATTCATTATAATGCTGTGTTTTGTGAGCCATGCGAAGAACCATCTTATAACGAGTTCTGTGCTATAACAAATTATTTTTCCAGTTGATCTGATTTTGGGATCAGTCTCCTCATGCATGCCGTATCAGAATTCATTTTATAATGAAGAATGTTTTAATGAGTCTCCATTGTAAATATACCACTATGTGCATAGTCGTTCAGAGCATATTTATAGCGCCTCTGTAGAACATACCCTGACGTGCTCCCAAGCCAGCCCCAACAAAGTAGGTGTTGGTGAAAGGTGCATGAGCCTTACCTGACTGTAAGGACAAACAGATCGAGTAGCAGATTATTCCATAAGCCTGATTGTTGTGTGCTGTCCAGGGTTTGAATTGTCAAATTTGAACTGGGGGTGGGTTGAAAAATTCTTTCTTGTCCCGTCCAGAATTTCTTATGTACTCAAAACTGGCATACATGCTAAATTGTAGTGGGTGTCGGTGTACTCGATCCTTAGCTGCATCTAAGAAATTGAATGATGAATACTGATTGGAGAACTCTTGACTTGTATTTTCAGAAGATTTTGTAGCTCTAGGAAAATTTTTGATTTAATAAACACCAAAGTGATGGAATGAAAACTGAGAAACAAGCTAAGCAATAGTTTTCATTAATTAAGAATATAAGATACATTGAACTACTGAAAGTTGTGCTAGGGGAGTTTAACTTAACCTCCCAACATAATTTTTGAGAATTAAGTAGAGGGGTTTAAAAACGAATTGACGGGGGTTGAACCCTCCCAACCCCCCGACAGTTCAATCCCTGGTGCTGTCTAGTTGTTGTTCTCATCGTTCGGTGATATATGTCTTTGTTTCCCTGTGTGATGGACATGTGAGGGGCTATAGGGGCTACATAAATGTTCCAATACATGTGACTTGTGTCGGAAGCCTGTTGTTTAGTTTTTGTGCACCACAAGATTCTTGTGGTTGCTGTTTACCCGTTTTCTGTTTAGTAATTAATTACTGTGCTGATTTGTTGATCTACTGCTGAGGTTGCTGTTTCTTGAGTTACGCTACATTCGTGGTTACAGTTTACGCGCAGTTTGTTTAGTAATCAGTTAGTAATTATTGGTGAGCTTAATGAGTTGCCGTTTCTTGAGTTTCTAGTTTTTCCTGGTTTAAAGTTTGTGCGATTATTATTCAGTCCAGTTCGTCATGTGGGTGCTCTTTGCAAGCCGAATGGTGTTTCTGCAGACACTGTTAAAACTAATCACCAAAAACCAGACACTAATGCTGACAGAATTAACATAAACACAATTGTCTAGTAATTAGACTCAATGACTGGCCCATGCTCTAAAAATATTGTCTGGAAATTTTGGACACTAACATAATTGGATATAACTGTCTGGTAATGGAGCACAATAACTGTGGTCTAGTCTCTTAAAGCTAATGTCTTGAAACAGCAGACACTGATGTAGCTAGGACCTTCATTAACATGTAGTTGTCTAGTAATTAAATTCAATCACTGTGGCTTACACTCGTGTAAACTAATGTCTCGAACCAGCAGATTCTAACTGTCCTAGGCATCAGCTGTCTAGTAAGAAATAATTTTCAACGTGGCCAATATTTAAATTAATTTACAAAATATTTGAATTTTCAAAGCTGAAATTTTCACCTGTCATTGTTTTGCACTGGCACCAAATTATAGTAACATCTGTAAAACCTGTCGGCAATACAGTTTGTATGTAGGCAAAAGCGAGATTGCCATAGGAAATTGTCCATGAACAGCTTTCCCAAATTCATCCACAGAGCAATTGTTCAACAGACTCAAACCCAAGGTAATTAGGTCACAAATCATGCAATCTAATTTTAATCTAATCTCGAAATGTCCGTAGTGCCGTTATCTTATCACACAACCGATCAGGCCACCTACTTCTTGTACCGTTCTACAGATGCCACGAAACGTAAACCGGTAAACGTGGTTTCTCAAACAGAGACATCCGTTGCTCCTAAGATCAGGAGAGTTATAAGAGTGGGTGAGAAAGAGGTTCCAGAGGATGTCCTGGCCTACGTCAGACAGCAGGCTTTGTCGGCGCTCGCGAGCTGCCTCGCTCAGGATACGACGAGGAGCGACCCGCCGCAGCCTTCCGCGGGTATTTTAGACGAAGGCTCAGCCCCAGGTATACTCAAGCATTGTCACCGGAAACAGTGCATGTTGCGTGTTGCTGCAGAAGAGAGTTAGCATGGTTTCTGTCAATGACATATATGGATTGTATGCGTTTCAAGTTTTGTTTTGCTGTTTTTCTTGGTAGAAGTTGCATGGTGTCAGAATAGTGTGGACTTGTTCAAGCGCATCTGGTTAAGCGCCATTCTGCTTAACGTGAAGTGGTGGTGTCTCCCCCAAAGCTACTAATTTTACATGCCGTACGCCCCTGCCTACTTGCAGGACGACCTTAGGTTTGGCTGGCCATGAAAATCTTCGTTCTGTATCCTGAGGTGACTTGTTCCTCCCTGTGTGCGCACATCAAAGATGCAATGTCGTGCCTCTACAATGTGGCTGGGCCCACCATGTTGAATAACCTCCCTTCAGATCTGAGTGTTCTTTTAACTAGGGAATCGGCATACACCTTTTACAAGCATCTGAAAACTATTCTTTATTGCTGCAGTTGGGCTTC
The DNA here is from genome assembly GCA_963556255.1 of Allolobophora icterica. NCBI lineage: Eukaryota > Metazoa > Annelida > Clitellata > Crassiclitellata > Lumbricidae > Allolobophora > Allolobophora icterica. Next base: position 64,712,530 of record OY744608.1, read on the forward strand.
TTTGAGTAGGTATCGTGGAGGAGCACTATATAAGTCCTCTGAATTAAAGAACGGTTAACATGCCATACAAGAACTGCAGTAGGGGCTATGCTTCTTCAACATTATCCCTGTTTACATGCGTCCTAGTTTACATGCCATATCTCATCTCCACTCCTCCGACTTTGCGTTAACGAGTCCACACTTTAGAGTTTTTGCGTGCTCGTACAGTTTTGTTTTTCTATGAAGATTAGGTTTTATGGTTTTTTTACGTATTAGCGTTAAAGGGTGGATGCTTTCCCATACTGCACTTTGTTATTCGTTTGTTATCTCTGTTCTCTGTTCAGTTGCAGTTATATGCAGTCCTGAATGTTGGAGTCATCAGACAGCTAAATATTTAGAATTTGTTTTAAAATTGTGAAATGAAGTGATGGAAGTAAAGATATAGAAGAGCATCAGCTTTAGAAAATATGCAAATTGTCAAACAGTCCAAGATTTTTAAACTTTCAGAGTGGTCGAACATTGCAAGGTTTTGGAAATTCTGAATATGATACTGTCTAAGAACGCAGTTTGAGTGTTTGCGTAGAAAATGAAAAATAAAAGGAAAGGAAATGAATCACTAACTGTTACCATGTTGAAGATACCTTAATGCAGTTGTATTTATATGCAGTCCTGAATGCTGGAGTCATCAAACAGCTAAATATTTAGAATTTGTTTTAAAATTGTTGAAGATACCTTCATGCAGATGCAGAAAAGTTTGTTAAAAGAAGCTATAGTTTACATTTGAATTTACAAGAAAATTTAGAAAACACTTGATGTGAGTTGCTAAAAAAATTGTTTAAGTAAAGTAAATTTAAGAGCACACAGTACAGTATGTCAGTTCCAGGAAAACAAATTCTAGCAAAGCTGGCATATATAATGTAAGTTAGAAATAGGAAGTTTAATTGCTAATTTCACAATTTTAATCTTTTTCTAAAACTTTATGTTTTGATGTAGATGTAGTTCCAGACACTTTTGTTAAGATTTTTTGACTGATTTAACGAATTACCGGTATGCATTTTCAAGAGGCAGAGGAATGTTAGCAAGCAACTTTGTGATTTCAGTGTTTTTGCAGCTTCTTTGTTTTGAGTAACTGAGAGTAAACTGGTAATACCTGGTCTGTTAGTCTAGATACCTATTCCACGTACAGATACCATTGTGAGGGAAGAACTAATCTTGTCAGACATATATTGGCTCAGCTTAGCAAATCTTTCCGTTCTATAAGCTGTTTGAGTTGGTAGGTTAGATCAGACAGTTGCTGTAATTCTGGTGGGAGTTTGTGCCAGCGAGAATGAATGTTGGAAAAATCAAGGTGCGACCGTACGTACGGTACGTACGTTATTTTTTTCCATAACGTACGTACAGTACGCGTACGTTATTATGCCATACGTTACCGTACGTTCACATCAATTCATGACGAAAATAAATACATAACATTATGCCCAACAAAAGTCAATAATAGTTGGTGATTGACGGTCGTAACCAATTTTAACCATTACATCAGTCATCTGTGGCTGTTCAATGATCTCTACTTTCAAACTTTTGAAATCCAAATTGGTAATATTCTGTCTAATGTGAAGAATATTAAGATTTTACGGGACACTTTATAGGATGGTCATTTTATTGGTAATACTAAATTTCCGTACCGTTCGTAAATAAATATGCCTGCGTACGGAGAGACTAATAGGCCTACTGTAGAGTTAAACTGATCATTTTGACGTACGCGTACGGTACGCGTAACGTATAAGATCATAGTTATATTGAGGTTCTTTGTGAATGACCAGATAAATTTGTGGCATTTTTACCGTACGCGTACGGTACGCGTACGTTATTTTTTTCGATAACGTACGTACAGTACGCGTACGTTATTCCGGGAGGTAACGTACGGTCGCACTATGGGAAAAATTCAGATGCCAGATTCACGACAGTGGAGTACTGCAGAAGTCCCATGTGGAACTTCCGATGCTAGTCAAGCCAGATTGTTGAGAGAAGTTTTAGTGCCAGGTGAGAATCCGGGGATGTTGTAGAATCTAGGGATGCTGTAGAATCTGGGGATGCTGTAGAGGTTCTTGGATTATATGTGATACTACAGATGCAGGTTCGACGATAGTCAAGTATTTCCAAGGTATTTTTTCCGAGGTGCCGCATAGAATTCAGGGATGCTGAATATTTGATGTATAGTTGTTATCATTTTGTAGATGGTGTGCGTAAGGATTATCTTCTGCTTAGTATTGAAACCAAAACGCCGCCTTCAACTCCAGCTGATCTTGATAACCTGGTCCAGTCACCCACAGGTAGAACAACAGACATTCACCCTCGTTGTTTGAACCCCTTGTACAACTAACCCCCCCCCATAATTGCCCCATCTGCGTTTTGGACGTGCTTCTCTGCCTGTGTGCAGTGTGCTATTGTGGTCAGTGTAAGATCACCGATTTAGAATGAACTGCTTTTCAGAATGCTCACCATTGCTGACTGTCATACATTTATGAGCGTAGGGCTTTCCATACCCGAATGGATGCGCTTTTTCGTGACTACCAATAAATGGTGGATGCATTCTTTGTGAAGAGATGCATCACAGACTACTAACTGCACTGCTTCAATCTGTAATCAACTTGTACTCAGCACTGATTTGTATAATTTGTATGTTAGAAATCTACTAATGAATTTAATCAATTTGCTGACTAATTGCATGCCTACTTAATGGTCAGTGTTACAAATCTTCATTTGATGAACTGGCCTCGTGTGCAGGACAGGAGTGCCACCCAAGTTCTACAGTGGCAAAGAGGACCCTGCTAGTCTGCGTATGTGGGTGGTACTGTGGCTGATTTGGAAGGCTTCAGTCATTCACCTCTGTCATTTTTGTGTGGTTCTACCAAAATACCCATGAACCACACCCCACCCTGTGGATCAAACCTTTGCAGGCTAAAGTATCTGGAGGTGTGAATGGTTAACCTACATCAAAGTGTTTTCTGTGATAAATCAATCAATCAGTTTTCGTTTATTCGTCATACAGTTGTCACTGACGCAACTATAACACTTAATGTCTAGAACAATTTATGCCAGCTATAGCGAATACAGTGAGGGGTGCTAGATTGGTGATCTTAGCTAACTCTCCAGGCTATTGATTCCTTCCCTACACGAAAGGCCAGCTAGTGATTTTTATACATTCTTATATATAAAAAAAAATAATGAACAATAAACAAATAAAATAAAATAAATAATCCCCTAGAAATAAAATTACGATCATGTTAGGTCTAGTTGGTCTTAGGCTCGACTTCATGAGTTCATGAGTTCCAGGTCCCGACCTCATGAACTCGTGAGGTCGGGGCCTAAGACTAACTAGACCTCAGATTCCAATGTCTGTGTGACTTTGCATAAACATTTTTTTTAATAATAGTAATAGTTTTCTCCTTTCCATCTGCTTTTCCTCAACCTTACCATGACAAAACATAATGATGATGATGATGATGATAAGAATAATAATAATTAACATAAACATCTCATATTTTCCAGTACCTATCAGTTGTAATCGAATGCTTTTCCTGTGGCTGTGATGGCTTTTACACTTGCTTTTCCTAGGCATTTCATCTTTTTCCAGGAACTCATTTTCAAGCTTTCAACCATTTCAACTTTTGAACTGTTTTCTCACTGCATGCTATTGTATGTTCTTTCTTGCTTTGACTTGTTCTACTACAACGCACTTAGGTTCTTGGCTGGAAGATGATATCCTAACCGATGATTTTTTCACATGCATGACATTTTACATTGTCTGAAACTTGTTCTTATGAAATTGGGAACAGTGTGATGGTAGATGGTGTTAAAATCTAAAAATGTACTTAGTGCGGGAAGAATTTCCTGTCAGAGATTTATTTTTTATTTTAGTTACCAGGTTCTACTTGGAAATTTGTTAGGGGTTTCATTATGATAAATATAAAATTTAATTGGAGCAAATTGTTTCAGAACATGGACCTTATCGGAAATTTTACGTGATATCGACGGCAGGAGAAAATTTCAATACTAGAAAATATTTATTTTCATTTTAGTGGTCATATAATTCTATGTCTAAATCACCAGGGATTCTTCTGCACAAATGCTTAATTTAATGGAGGAATTTATTTGAGAATTCTCACAAAATCAGAGTTTATATTGCACTGACTTTGGGAGGAGAATAACTGTACAAACATTTGTGATTTCTATGATGTGGCGTTATTTAAAAGCCTTATTGAAGAACTTCTTGAATTTGCTTCATTGATTCATTAATCAAACTGCTATGGTAATTATATAATTATTCATCTTCATGTAAGGCCAGGGGTAAATATTTATTTACCTTGGAAGTAATATTCCTGAGATGACAGGACCAAAGGTAACATGTCTGAGGTAGAAAAACACCTGAGGTAACATCTGTGCTCTATAGTATAGTAACATATTCGTTAACATATTACTTTAGATGTATACATACATTAGCTGCTAAAGGTAGCATCTTGGGTGTATCTTACACATATTAAAAATCACTTGCTTAGATAGCCATGTGTGAACTGTGAAGTGCTTTTGTAGGTACTTATGACTTTGTTCTATCCTTTCCTTCCTGCAATGGTTGGTTTAAGATATTCCTGCTAGTAACTGTCTCTGCCACTGTCCATCTGTGTGTCTGCCTGTCTCCGTATCATTAGGTTTTGTGCTTTCGTTTCTGCAGTTACGGAGTCAGAAGTAGCGGCATCGATGGCGAAAAAGATGAAACGGAAGTTACATGACGAAGATGATGCGGTTGAACCAGAAGCAGTTGAAGCAGAGGGTAATTAAATATACTTTATACAGTGTACTTCATTTCCCAAGTGATAAATGATCCCTTTTGTAACTGATGTAGAAGCGAGTCATCCCTTTCTAATTTATGATCCCTTCGGTAACTGATGTAGAAGTGAGTGATCCCTTTCTAATTAATGATCCCTTTTGTAACTAATATAGAAGCGAGTGATCCTTTCTACTCAAGATAGAATACTTTTAGGACTGTGCCACTACCCGTGGTGATAAAAGTGCCGAGTAGTGCCAGTCCTAAGACTAGAGAAAAGAGGACGACGACGTCAATGGCCCTGACAGCTATGAGATGTCACTGAACACTGAAAGCTATTGAAGGCAGTAGTCTGAATTGTTTTTATTTATTTTTTCAAAATTTTACTGAAAAGTTTTGTAATTTTAAATTTCATATAATAAGGCATCTTATTAACCAATGAATTTAAACAAACTTTCATGTAGTGAATTAGTTCGCTCGGTCTTACAAACAAACATTTGACCAACTGTAACTGTTATGGTAACTTAACACTTTAACAATGAGAGGTTACTAAATGTGACTGGGAAACCAATGCAGCTTGACGTTAAAGTGTTAAGAGTCACTATTAGAAACAATTTTCTAGGCAACTAAGTTACTAACGACTGAGGTTATTTGGCACCTTTTCTGAAAAATTCAGAAGCGCTTTATAGATGGCTATCAATGAGCCGAGGTTGGGTCGGGAGTGCTTCTGAGTAGACAGCCTTGAAGGGGCGTTATATAAATTTCCTATAGGAATGAATCAGGTTTAAATAGTGTGGATTTAGAGGTAATGAGAAACAGTTGGTATTGTATTGTATTGTATTTGCAAAACGAAATAAAATTCCACCTTAAAGATCCACTCTAAAGGTGTTCGAGTGGATTAGAAATCACCATTTGCATGTGAAGACAATTGATTTTTTAAAATTTAAATAAGTTTTCCTGTTGTGCATCTGTTACTGCATGCATTTAATCAAGTTTTTCTTTAGAGACATAATTTCAGTCCTTGTCTTGGTGTTTATCGGGGAAAAATAATACAAGATGTTACAGAATTTGTGTATATGAATTTTTGTAAATGTGCATTGCATGCTTTTAGAAGCCAGTAAGTCTGATTTTTACAATTGAATAGCTAACTTGTCACCCGTTATTAATTGCTAATTACCCGCAGTGGTAAACTTTAGTTTCTGAAATTTGCTTGAAGAGGTTGCAAAGTACTTGCTTTTCTTTTGTATGGATGTTACTAGGGGATGTATGGGCATGTAGTTATGGTGATCTTTTGGCATGTGGTAGCATGATAATTATTTGATTAGTTAAGTAATTAGTAGCTTTCTCGTTTTTGCTAACTGCAGGCTTTTGTGAACAGCCGCTTTTGAAAACCGTACTCTGAACATTTGAACGTTTTTTGTCATAGATGCTGTCGGTAGATTTTGTAAACCGTTTTAACATTTTGTACATTATTTGAAGCAGTTTCTTATACTCTGTGCAGTTTGTAATTTTGTAAATACTCTGGAACAAATACACTGATTGAATCAGTAATCTTTTGCTTTGTTTTTGCACAAGAAATTTGCTGTGCTTGCTCAGTATGTCTGAATATTTAACACACACGCTTTGTCTTTTTGGACTTGTCAGCATTACACACCTAAGGTTGTCAGATTTGTGAAAGGTCCTATATAAATTATTAGATACGTACATGCTAAACCTCTGGCTCAGAACTTGAAAATTTATCACACTTACTTATTTCTGTGGTACCCATGTAGTAATTCTGTTCAAATAATCCGCGGCTTTCCGAATAACACGTCATTACCTATAAACTCGACTAAAGTTGAAATTCTGTCATTTTATGAGAATGGAAGGAGAACAATTTCTGGAAATTGTGTATTAATGGGCATACCTACCTCATCTGACAGCCATTTCAGCTGGGCCACTAGATGCCACCAATGACACAAAGCAAGCTCACTATGATCCCAATGAATGTGGTGGTCTGGGATTATATAGCAACAAGTTGACCTTTTGGAAATTGACCTGTTTGTTTTGGATATATACCATCGGTTGATGCCTTGTGCATTACACACAGGCGCCATAGAAGTTACATTATTGTTTTTTAATTTGAGATATGAATGATTTCTGAGGTTAGTTAGAGAGAATAGCTGTGGAATGGCCCCATCCCTGGTAATTTGTTATGCTTGCTGGCAAGAGTGCTGTGGAACGCAGTGGGGTTTAAGTGCTGGTTGGTCATAGATAAACGTTGTTAGAGAATTGTAGCCTTTCGATTATTTGTAACACTTGATTGCAAGAGATATGCGTATTTGTTATTAGTGCTGTTATTAGCATTAATATTAGTGGTACAAATGATTAATGTAACCAAGAGCACCCATCATGTTATTAAAAATTGTAATAAAGGCTTGGTATTGACCAGCATTGTTTTATTATTGTTATTTTTCAGACGAAAGATAAAATAAGGCCAATATCCACTACTGTCCGCTACTACTACTACTATTATTTTTATTGTTATCATTACTAAGAGGCATTGTATTTGGTTGAAAAGGTATTCACAGCCAGCAGTGCATGCAAGTTTTTGATTGGCTGTAATTATTTTCAACCATACTGTGGACATTTTATTTCACATGCATGAGCTTTGAAATACTAGTTTTTACCGGATAATCATGCATGATATTTGACGATGTTTTATACCTGGTCTGTTTTCACTCTGGATCATGTGTCCTGCAATTAACACACTTTGGACAGGTAACATATATAGCTTTCAAATGTATCCAGCTTCGTTTATTTGTCTGTGTTGGAGTGTTTGTTTTCCAATATATCTTGGTGTTGATTGATTTTTATTTCTTTCTTTGCATTGTAATTGTTATTATTTCTTTGATGTTTGTAAACTGGTTTTGTGTTTGTTAATCTGTGTCCTTTCTTTGATGGTGTTCGTTAATAATTGGCCGTGGAAACCAAACGTTTTTTAATGGAACGTGTGAATTATTAGGTAAAAAGATTGAGTTGCAGCTATTCCATTATAGCAAGTGTAGATCTTACAGTTCTCTCAGTCTGACAAATAATGCTAAACATTTACCTTCAGTACTTATACGTTTGGTTAGTATTGCTTACATTACACGTAAGTGTTTCAGAGATGCTTTAAGGTGCTATGTTAAGTGTCTGTACACATATCTACGTAAATGCATACACGCTGTTAAGCACTTAACAGAATCAGGATATTTTTTCAACTGCCTATGTTGGGCCCACCAGTTGGAATCGCCTTTCTCAAGAGCTGCGGCTCGAGATCCTCAGTTTGTCCCTTCCACAGTTTCGCAATCTCCTGAAGTCTGTATTATTCAACAGTGATTTCACTGGTTTGAGTCGGGAGCGCCACCAATGAGTTTTTTCTTGAAGTCTTGAATGTCATAGTACAATTACTGCATACCACGACTATCATGCATAGCCAACCCTTGCAATGCCGTTTACCTAGGTATGAGCTCGGCTGTGATTCTAGAGTAACTGGATGACATGTTGATTTCTATGTGCAGTTCATCAGGTTAAAGAGAGTCCTGTGACAGTGCAGGAGTCAACCAACCAAGTGCCAAGTTCTACAACAAACGGTGCAATCGACGCAACCGTTCCAAAGCCCGTCCTCGAAGACACCTCCTTTGAGGACTGGGTCGAACACAAGGAGATGAGTTACAGCGATCCGAGCAGACGCGAGCGACTGATGCACGAAAACAGCAAAGAGGTCGTCGCCTGCGAGTCCCGCAAACAGACCATCGATGGTGAGCTGGATCTCAAGATCGAGATCGATGAAGACGAAAAAATGTTGGACGACGGAACGCTCATTCGGCGACAGGTGATCACGCGGCGACACGTGTATCCCGTGACGGAGATCACGACAATCGATGGCGTCGAGGCAGACTGGAAAACGACGGAGAAGCTGGTAAAGGTAGAAGTGGAAGAGGACATCCTTGAACTTCCACCCGGAGTGGACGATTCTGCCGATCAGGAGAACCTGGCAACGCGAACATCGGTTGCGGAATCTGAAGAAGTGACAGAAGATGGTGTACCGCTCCATCGGAAGGTGACGCGGACAGTGATCATACCGTTTGTCCCGGAGATTGAGAGCCGAGCTGAACAGATGGTCGATCATGCATTTGGCGAGGCCTTTGATGAAGTAAAAGCTGCTGCTGCTGCTGCAGAAAGAGGTAAAAGACCAAGGGTTGTGTGGATGCAGTGATCCATGGAACAGAGTCTTTGCTGATATTTCAATTCAGTTTGAAATCGTTGGTGTACTTTTCGTAGTATTTGATACATATATTTCGAAAAGGCTGATGTATGCATCAGTCTGTCAGAATATTTGTGTAGTGACTTTGTATGATCTGCAAAGGCGCCAACTGCAAGCGCTGTTGCCTCTGTGTATCCAGAGTTTGTTTCAAGCAGACCCAACATTCCAATGATTTTTCATGGGGTGTTGTAAGAAATTAGCTTTTACCTCTCCCTACCCATTCCAGTGAAGAGCTTGTAATTGTAGTTGTAATCTTTTGGCATAGTTGTTTCTGTTGATATAGTTTGTTATGTTTCTATGCAGTCTAAGTTGTTGAGTGCATAGCTTGTGTTTATCCATTTACAGGTGATGCATTTAAACTATCTTGACTTTGCAGTGTGGTTTATACCAAGTGGTATGGTATATAGTGTGGTATGTTATCTAGTTAGCAACCACAGGATTTTAACTAATCAGTTTTGAATTTGTTTTATTATTATTTTAACGGTCTTGCCTTTTAAGTATGCTTAAGTTTGTAATTTGCCTTATTATTAGTTTGTTTCGATTGAAATTTCATTGATTCTTTTGGGTTAAAAAGTAGATAATTAATACAAAATAATGTTTTTCTGAAGTGAAAATATTGTCAATGTTCTCATTATCATACCAAACATTTCTGCCAATGTATGTCAACTACTACCAAAATAAAAAAATGTCTTCAGTAAATGCGTCTAACTTATGAATTGAACTGAAAGAAATTGTATCAGATCTGAAACATCTTTCAGTAATATAAGAAAAGAAGGTGAAATTGTGTCATCGTATTCGTGTTATAAATGGAAATAAGCAGATTTTAAATGATTTTTGAGCAAAACCTTCAGTATTGCAAATCTAACCAATCAAAAATTAATATGTCAGCAAATCTTCAATTCCAGAGTGATATCTAAACAATATGGAAGTTTGTTTCGTCAGAGTCTGTTTTTAGTGGATTTATTGAAATATTTTACAAATAATGTTAACAGAGTAAGTTTCCAGAAGTCTTTAAATCACAAAATGACGTAATGAGAGAGCAATATTTAGATTGTAACATTTTCAAATAATGTTAAATTGTTGATGAAATGTCCTGATGACAAACTAAATTCCCAATGGTTTTGGTTTTTAGTGGAGCCCAGGGAAACATCCGATCACGAGGACGAAGCGGACTCGGCTGTCCTCAAGGTCTACACGGACATGCAGGAGGGCATTCCAGAAGTCGAGACGGACGTCCAGGAGTTCGAAGAGACGCTTCCAGATGGATCGATCGTCAAGCGCCGTGTCGTCAAAACAAAACAGAAGCAGACAATCACGAAACGTGTTGTTGTCGAAGGACCAGAGGATGAGCTGCCAGCAAACGAAGAAGAGGCCCAGGAAATGATGCGGCGGGTCGAGGCTGACGAACCCACCGAGAACCGCATCGAAAACCGCAACAAGGATGCGCCGGAAACAGAGACCAGCGTCCAGGAATACGAAGAAACGATGCCCGACGGAACGGTCGTGAAACGGCGGATTATCACAACGACCGAGCAACAGATGACAACGGAGCGGGTCATTCTTGAGGGGGACGATTTCGAGGATGGGGATTGCGACGGGCCGGGCGACCACATTCCATATTCCGAGAGGGCTGACGATTCGGGTGAGTCGATTTAAACATAGTAATGATTCGGGTGAGTCGATTTAAACATAATAATGATTATGGATCAGTAAGTAAACTGTGGAATTGCTTAACGCGAAATGGTGTTATGTCCCCAAAGCTGTTAACTGAACATGCCATGTAGGTTAGCACTCCATTCAAAAACAGCAATGTAGCACTGCAATCATAGGTGTAGACTCTGGGGGGCAGCCGGGGCATGTGCCCCCCTAATAATTGAGATGGACTGTACACCCATTCCAACAAGTGTAGAATGAATAACCAAATCCTCCCCAATATTTTGGACAAGTTTACGCCAGTGACTGCAGTGGTACACGCTGTGTCATAAGGTATGTCTCCAGCAGACTTCACATTAATAAGTCCACACTGTATAACGATGATGTAATAATAGCAACAGTTTCTGTTTCCACAGCTTTACGCTTCTGAAATTCTGCTGCATTGCCTTGTGCACTTGACCACTGTGATGTCTAGTTCTGGTGATTCAAAAATCTCTTTCTCTTTTAGGTATGCAAGTAATGCACGCAGAGGAGGACGATGGGGAAGAAACAGCAACGTGAGTTATAGGTTCCTGCCTTCAACACGAAGACAATTTGAAAGTTTGACCAAAATCACCTAGACCTTTTAGTAAATTTGGGCAAGAGCCTGTAGAGCTTGCATTTCATGAGAACTTGTTACAATGCCAACTTCTCGAGTAATATCAAGTACTCTGTCAAACACAGAGTTGTTTTTATCGGTTTTTTGAATTAACAGACTTCTGTTTTCTCCACATATTGCAGATTCTTTGGCTTCGATTTAAACTTTGCAGTTTGAAGTATGCAGCTGTGTTTGAATTTTAGAGTTATGATGAAGAAGGAAATCCGCAAGAAGAAGATCCTCCGAGACGGAAAGGAGGAAACGATCATAACGGAGGACGTGCACATGGTGCAGGACGAGGAAGAGCCAGAGGAACTGCGTGATTCCGTTCAAATGATCATCGACCAATTCATGGAAGGAACGTCGCTTGACATTGACAGTTCTTAAGGGCCAGCACAACTAGCGCCATCTCGTGTACAGTCGGCGTCGGTAGCTGGTAGTCAGGGACTCTCTTCCACTGTTCGGTTACATATTTCGTTATGGAAAAGTAGCATTGACAATTTTAGAATTCTCGACGGGAGCGCGCAAGAACGAGCGAGAAAGATCTTGAGGGACATGGTCGGCATCTGTGTTACGAATAGTGATTGCATTTAAATAATTGAAACACTTGATTGATAGGCATAAGTGTTTTATTGGTTTTAGCAGTTATGCAGTTCAAATGTTTGAATAATTTGAAATCTGTAGTTAAGAGAAACATAGTTTTTGATTAGGTATGGAATTCAAATGGTTTCAGATCCTTGCCTTGTGCTTGGTGATTCATGAATTTGAAGCTTTTACATTTGATGCGTTTAAATTTTGCTTTAGCCGCCAAAGCTAATATTTCAACTTGTGCACTGCTTGATTTTAACGGCCAGAAAATGTTGTGCTACTTTTCAATGATACATTTTTCACAGAGTTGTTTTATAAAAATGTTCAACAGTTACTTTCTTTTACTTTTTAGTAATTCGAATGTTCAATAGAAGTAAGTAGCTAACTTGCTGGTGGAACAAGCAAGTGTTTAATTTGTGTTTCAAAATTCTAATTATTTCAACTTTTTGTGCCAGTGTACCGTACTTATGCACAAGTTCAGTTTATGACACACATAGCACTTAGCCACAATCCATTCATCTTGTTTTTTGGCAAAAAATAAGCAAAGGTGTCTATAAAAGAATAAATGTAAAAGATTTCGGCTCTGAAATAAAACTAGTTCGCCTGGGTTGCTTGAAGTATGTATAATTATAATAAGAATATGTTTTGAATACTAGTTGTTTTCATTGGTTAATTTTTAAGACGACTTCTGTCTACTCTTCCTTATCCGGTTTTCGGCTTTACTGCAGAAGGTTTAAATGAAATAAAAATAAGACTTGGCGCTGAAGCCGTGTGCAGATGATATTCTGGTTTTTTACTTTTTTGGCCACCTTTTCACTGTTCTGCTGTTTGCTTATTTCGCTGTTGTTGTTTCAGAGGGGTTTGTAGCTGCTTTTTGGTGCGAGCAGTCTTTCAAACTTTCTACTAAGTTATTTTCAGCGTCTTCATCTCTGTAAATGTTCTCAGTTTGATTTTACAGATGTTATTATATACAGGGGCGTCTACTCCATAGAAACCTTGGAGCAAATGCTCCATCCAAAAAAAGGGGGATCTGTTAGTGTATGTGCCATCATTATTGGGGGAGGGGAAGGAAGGGGAAGAGGAGGGAGGGGAAGTTGATCCAATGACTTAGGGGGGATAGACGCCTCTGATTATAATTAGTGTCCATTCTTCAGACTTTTTAACAATTTAATTGCCATTTTCAGTCGGTTTATTTGCCCCTGCTAACATTAGCTCATACTAAGGCTGATGATTTAAAATTATTAAAAATCAGTAAAAAATTCACTCAAAAATTAGTAGGGCCTAAACATTTTGATATTACTTGTATGTCCAAAAATAATAGCAGCTATGTCTAAAGCTGTATTAGTAAGAAATAAAATAATAGTAACTTTAATAAACTAGCATAATAAGAACAATTATTGAAGAACTTGCATGATTAAGGATGTTTTGCTTTTTGAAAACTAATGCTTTGATATGAAATGCAATTGACAAACTAAAATTGAAATGACTAACTGAATGACTGATTAATTAATTCTTTTGTCAAGTTTAGTGACTGCTTAATTAATTAATTCTTTTGTCGTGTTTTGTGGATGGGTTCAATAAAGCTGTCGGTTTATGTAAAAACTACAAATGCAAATGATGTTTGATTAATTCATTTGTCTTATTAATTTCCATTTGTTTCAGCAATTCATGATCAGTTCGATTCATACAGCATACAAATGTTTTGACGTGCGCCTGCTTATGGGATTATGTGTACCGTTGGCAAAAATTTGTCAGACTAACTAATAGCAAGACTGATTTATTTGTATCTTGATTTATGGGTTTGTATTCGTGACCAGCGTAGTTTTTCATTGCTGTAAATTGTTGAGCTTGTACGAAGGCTTTCTAATGCTTTCTTTCAGTTGTAGACGTTTCATTCATTGTGTTCTGTTTTGACATCTGTTTGGAAATTTTATGGCCTGGTTCTGAAAACAGGGCATTCATTGGGCACTGGTAAAAAATTTTTATTGGAAAGTAAAAATTCCAGTACCTTTTTCTGTATCATACAACTCTATGCACCACTTTCTTTACAGCCATATCACAATTATTAAGTAATGTATGAACTTTGGTGGTTTTGTAAAATTTTAGATGTATTGCAGTTTTGGTTTTCAATCTATGCTTGTGCTGGTTGCTGAGCTAAGACGAATAATGAACAAGCATGTTGCGCATATGCTGAACGGGCCTCACAGTGCCAGTAGGGGCCTACGTGTCCTTACTGATTGACTGGGTCGACCGAGTGACGTTTAACAGCTGTTCTGCTTCCTCTCCCTGGTCTTTCTGGCAACCGGACTCGAACCTCCACTGGACATCGATCCCTGGACAACCCCTCTGATACGACGCAGTGCTCGTGAATAAGCTGGTGCTTTGCGTTTATCTTTAGAGTAGCGCTTTAGACATTTGAAGTTTAGGCTACGATTTGATTGATATGAATCGATTGAATTGAATATCAGGTATGTAAGTACTAAGTGTACAAGAACAGGGGCGGATCCAGAAGGTCTATCAGGGGGGGGCCAAAAATTTTGTAGTCATCTCCCAAAAAAGTTGATGACCTTTTTTTTCTTTTTTTTTAGTCATTAACCTTTTTACTGTCTTCAGTCTACATCTACGGGACCCGCGTTCTGTGTACATTTTACTCATCCACGCCTACAGAGGGGGCCACGCCTGTGTAAACATCATAAAACGCCCATAAAACACATGTTAAAAATAAATAAAAATTTCAAATGGGGGGCCATGGCCGGATTGGCCCCCCCTGGATCCGCCCCTGTACAAGAAAACAAGTTTTTGCGTAAGTTTAGTACATAGTTTGGCTAATAATTACGAGGCTCATTCCGTGCTTTGAATTCTTTGAGAGGCATGTATAGCGCTCGTGAATAGGCTGGTGCCCTGCGCGTGGCCTTCGAGTGGCGCTTTAGAAGTTTGGAGATTACGATTACGATTGCTTCATACGCCGTATCTCAGCGCTCTCTATTACGCCCTCCGTTGACGCTTCCGTTAAAACGCCAACACGTTGAAGCCCATACATAGGGCCTACAGAAAGAGATTTGGATCATTTGGTAATCCTGGGTTTTAGCGTCCGAAATTATTTTCATTGAAGCGTTATAATACAGTAAATATTAATACAATAAATAATCATCGTTCATCCAACTTCTAATTTCAGTTACATTTTCATCGATCATCCAGCTTCTAGTTTGAGCTATAGTTTCATCAATCTTCCAACTTTTAGTTCAGTTTTACTATGGAATGTTTTCATCTCTCATCCACGGCAATGATATCGGCGCTAAAATGATATATTTACATCGCAATTCCAACTTCTAGTTTGAATTTTATTATGTGTAATATTTTCATCGATGATCCAGCCACTAGTTTCATCAATCTTCCAAATTCTAGTTTAAATTTTACTAAGAAATGTTTTCATCGCTCATGCATTGTACATAATTTCGGACGCTAAAACCCAGGATTACCAGAGATTTGATTGTAAGTATAAAGCATCTCTCTCAGAATCCCTCGGTCGCTGTAAAAACTCCTCAATTTATATGCATTTAGTACTAATCTGCTTCCGCGAGCGCACAGCCTGTTTTAAATTTTCTTCGGAGTCGTCGAGTGCAGAGCCCGCAGTTAAAACCTGGTGCGTTCCTCTTCCAGGCGCTTGAGGCGTAACTCTAAACGTGCAATGCTATTGACAAACACCGGTGAAATAATTTAGCTCAAGACATCTGACTCGATAATGGTGCTTTTGATGTCCGCGATGAAAGATTCCCCGGGATGAATTCACACCTCGAAGAAAAAAAACGCGTCTCGGTTAAAAATTGGCTTAAGAAAACAACTTTCACTTATCTAGTTCGGTAGTTCCCGGTCTGCATAGCATTGCGAATGCGTTGGAATCCCGCTTCCTAGACCGCCGTGGTAAAAGTTGAGGTCATAAGAGTTTGTTTTCTTCCCGCGAGCAGATATATCCTTGAGAATCATATGGACAAAGTTCTCACTGTTCTGGAATGGCAAATATCTGCTTGTATCGGCTAATTCGACTATCGTACGAACTCTCAAACACTTTCGCCACTTACAATATATCCGTAGGTCTTTCACTCAAAACTGAAGACACTTCTCTTCCGCGCATCCTATCCTGATTCCTCCTCTTCTCCTTATCTCTCTCGCCACAACAACTGTAAACACCATCCACCTGACTACTTATCCGAACCTTATCAACCTATCGATTCTGCTTCAACGAGTGCCTGTGAATAAGCTGGTTCCCGCGACGTACTTCGCTACGGTGGGCGCTGTAGAAATCTCGAGATTACGATTACGAACTCAAGTTGTGTCTTATCAGATTCCCTTCAGCGTTTAGAGTTGTCTGGTATGCAACCGCACTCGTTCATTCACTGTTGACCATCTTCGTGAAACTTGAGATCACGAGAGTTCGCTTATTTAGGCAAATCTCGAGGAAGTAGAGTACCTCGGGATTTGGTCGAAAAGTTATCTGCTTGGGAATGGCTAGTAATGCTTGTATGCGGCCTTGCACTACTACTGCTACTGCTACTACTACTACTACTACTACTACTACCACCACCACCACCACCACCACCACCACCACCACCACCACCACCACCACCACCACCACCACCACCACCACCACCACTACTAGTCTACTACTACTACTTTTTTATCCTCATTATCATCATTTTGATTATTACTATAGTCACTGGCGTAAACTTGTCCAAAATATTGGGGGAGGGATTTGGTTATTCATTCTACACTTGTTGGATTGGGTGTACAGTCGATCTCAATTATTAGGGGGGCGCACGTGCCCCGGCTGCCCCAGAGTCTACGCCTATGACTATAGTATACTACCACCACTACTGCCACTACTACTACTATTTTATTATTTCTATTTTTATAGCCAGGGGCGTCTACACCACAGAAACCTTGGAGCAAATGCTCCATCCAAGAAATAGGGGGGGGGGAGATCTGTCAGTGTGTGTGCCACCATTTTAGGGGGAAGGAACGGGGAGGGGGGAAGAAGAGGGAAAAGGGACGTTGCTCCAATGACTTAGGGGGGGATAGACGCCCCTGTTTATAGCGCTAGTTTTTAACACATTTGTTGGGATTTTCTGCTGAATTAAGACTGCAGGCTGTTGTTGCTCTTGTTCGCTGCCACGTATGGTCTCTAATGATGCACAGCTTTGATTTGAGCATCTTTCAAGTTTTTCTAACAACATCTCGTTTGTTTTGCTTACCAGCCACTGGAGCTAACGGTAATAAACGAGTTGCTTCGGCTGATGGGTGTTCAGTTTATGGACTCGATGGAGTTGGAAGAGGGTCGTGTAGTGTAGGTGTTGAGCGCTTATGTAGCGCCTCTGTTTCTGTACTGAGTTGATTGCCGCGATCTGATGGTGTGTGTGTGTGTGTGTGTGTGTGTGTGTGTGTGTGTGTGTGTGTGTGTGTGTGTGTGTGTGTGTGTGTGTGTGTGTGTGTGTGTGTGTGTGTGTGTGTGTGTGTGTGTGTGTGTGTGTGTGTGTGTGTGTGTGTGTGTGTGTGTGTGTGTGTGTGTGTGTGTGTGTGTGTGTGTGTGTGTGACTGTGTGTGTTCACGTTTCTGACCGTGTGCACTTCACTGGGTGAATGTTTTGGATGGATGGATGGATGGATGGATGGATGGATGGATGGATGGATGGATGGATGGATGGATGGATGGATGGATGGACGGGTGGATGGACGGGTGGATGGACGGGTGGATGGACGGGTGGATGGATGGATGGCTGGATGGATGGATGGATGGATGGATGGATGGATGGATGGATGGATGGACGGGTGGATGGACGGGTGGATGGACGGGTGGATGGATGGATGGCTGGATGGATGGATGGATGGATGGATGGATGGATGGATGGATGGATGGATGGACGGGTGGATGGACGGGTGGATGGACGGGTGGATGGACGGGTGGATGGATGGATGGATGGATGGATGGGTGGATGGACGGGTAGATGGACGGGTGGATGGACGGGTGGATGGACGGATGGTTGGATGGATGGATGGATGGATGGATGGATGGATGGATAGGTAAATAGGTGGATGAGTGGGTTAAGGTCAGATAAAGAGGACATCTGATGGTGTGGAAACGAGTGGAAACATCTGGATGGAGTGATGCAACGTTGAGCAACAGCTGGGCTCTCATCGGTCATCGCCCTGTCCTGGGACCACCTGTGTTTTATGCGCGCTTACAACAGGTACCTGGCGCCGCTGGGCGCGCCCGCACTATGGTGACTGGTAACAGGTGCTCCATCCAGTACACAGAGAGAAACTGGTACACCAATAACTGCGCACATACTTTCGGCTGGAGGAGGGTCACTGCTTATATCTCTGATTTTACCCTGTGTCATGTCAGGTAACAGTTGTATGATTGTTATACCTGACGATAGGTAAGGTAGGGTAATGAAAGGTGAGGTGAGGTAAGATGAGGTAGGTCAGGTAAGTCAGATAAGGTGCAGGAAGTATGGTAAAGAGAGGTAAGGTAACTCGATTCATTGTTGGGTGTCACGTGAGTTTGTGTGGCCGCCTGCGCTACTCTGGCTTCCCATCTCTGTTACCTTACAAATACCTCATCCAGTGGCGGACCTACTAAGTCCTTCATCCCACTTTCCCACCCTCTCTCCACATCTCTCTACGGTCTACCACTAGTGTATAGTATGTATACCACTGCATGTCGGCAACCACGCTCACTAGACCAGGACCAACGGTGTAAGATCAAGACCAAAGTCTCAAGACTAAGACCAAAGGCTCAAGACCGAGAGCAAGACCTGAGTATATTATATTACCACCAAGACTATGACGAAATAGTTCAAGAAAAATACCAAGACCAAGACCGCAGTTTTATGGCCTCGAGACCAAGACCGCGGTCTCGAGACCCCATCGCCCGTTCATCCATCCATCTATCCTAAGCGCTGTGAATAAGCAGGTACCCGCGACTTCGCTTTTTGGGCGCTGTAGAAATTTCGATATTACGATTACGATATATTCGCAGCCTATGTATGTAGACTTAACTCCAGTCTTGTTGTCCTCGAGTGCACTCGAGTTCGTTTTTAAAAGTCTTGGTCTTGGTCTTGAGACCAAAAGTCTTGGTCTTGAGGTTGAAAGTCTTGGTCTTGGTCTTGCAAGACCAAGACTCGACTGTCAACATGAACAGTCATTTAACAAAACGCAAGAAGTTTTAAAATTTATAAAATAATTCCTTATACAATTGCTTTAGTATTTGCACAGTGTGAGTGAGGCTTTACTGTTGTTTTGGACAATTATTTTGACTTCTAGTTATTTGCTTCCGGTTTTGCAAGCCTCATTCTTTCTATTGTGCTGAATCTTTTGTTCGAACACAATGGCGAGCTCTAGTCAATCAAAGGTGCCACGCATCCTGTGCTTGAAAAGCTGCTTTGTGCGCCAACGACTTCAACACCTGTAGAACGTATTTTTCAGATGGCGCAATTTTTTATGAGGCCCCACGGGGCACGTCTTTGTCAGAAAATTATAAAAGAATTGGTTTTTATAAAATGCAACAGGCATTTGGAATAACATTTTGCATGTTAGGACTTCTGTAAATACGAATTCGGAATTCTCTGTAGTCTGCATTTATAGTTGTTTTGCTTGAATAAATTAAAAGACTCGTGTTTTCATTAAATAGCGAGTAGTCCGACTTGATATTTTTAGTAGGGAATAGAAAAGTCTGGATATGATTGTGATTTTTGTGTCTTGGCCTCGGTCTTGGTCTCGGTCTCGGTTCAAAGTCTTGGTCTTGAGGTTCAAAGTCTTGGCCTTGGCCTTGGTCTTGAGGTTTAAGGTCTTGATAACAAGACTGCTTAACTCCCACATTAACCAAAGTCTGGAAATATACACATTTACATTTTGAAATGGACTATCGTTGGTTACTGTGGGAGGGCGCCGTAACAAAACGGCGCAGGACAAAACGGCGCAGACATAACGGCGCAGACAAAACGGCGCAGACAGAACGGCGCAATTCAAAGTACCCCGACAAAACGGCGAAGACAATACGGCGCAGTACAAAGACTATGACACCCGTCTAGTGATTGTTTGCTTATTAGCGATCAAAAAGTGCCGTTCATCCCGTTCATCCCGCCTCTAGTTTAATTTATATTTTAATCGTTCTTCCCGCTTCTAGTTTAATTTACATTTTAATCGTTGATCCCGCCTCTAGTTTAATTTATATTTTAATCGTTCTTCCCGCTTCTAGTTTAATTTAAATTTTAATCGTTGATCCCGCCTCTAGTTTAATTTACATTTTAATCGTTCTTTCCGCTTCTTGTATAATTTACACCTATTCTGGCACCTTTAGCGGACTATTGGGAAGATAGGCCTACTTGTATCGGCAGGCAAAGAAGGGGTAGACGCGCAAATTTTATGACAACGTATGAACTATGAACTAAAAGACTTGATGAAGTTACACAGTTATTTCTAGTATATATTTTAGTGTCTATTAAACTACTATAAACTATTGTTCTTTAGTTCAGTTTTGCGACGTTTTGCGCCGTTTTGTCTACGCCGTTTTGTACTGCGCCGTTTTGTTGCCGCGCCGTTTTGTCTGCGCCGTTTTGTCCTGCGCCGTTTTGTCGGCGCACCCTGTGGGAGTTATTCAACCCAGTCTATTTCAAAATGTAAATGTATAGGCCTATGTTTTTCTATAGCGGACGTATGTGGTCTCGACCCTGCTCATTTTTCAATGAATTGATCGGGTGAGCTCCATCACCACCGCTGCCCGTTTGAATGGGCACCACGCAGGATGAGAATTGTCGGGGGCTTGGGGGTTCAACCCCTAGTCTTTCTTAGGACCCCAGAGTTAAGTTTGCAGGGGGTCGTTTCCAACCCCTCAGTTGTGCTAGTGTGATTATATTGTGCGTAGGCCTATATTCTAGCATTTTCTTTCACAATTCACTTTGTGGATTACTAGTAACGTAATGCTCTGGTTTATTTTTTGAGATTTGTGACCATGTGAATTGTAAACGAATAAATTTCGTGATGTCATAACTTTAAGGAGTTTAAGCTCTCTGTTGCATTTTTAAATTTTCTTAGTTTGCAAATTACGGATAAAATATTGAACCCCACATGGATCAAACTCATCAAATTTTAAACCCGCCACTCTTTTTCTACCATTCTCACACTGGCGCCACGCGATTTAAGGTCCATGTAGGAAAATGCTGCTGCCCGTCGGATGGGAGGTATACCCAGGTTTGGACACAAAATCCAGCTTCATGCATGAGGAATTGTATTTTATTGTACAGTATTTACGAATTTATAAAGCGCCTCTCGCAGTACAACCTAATCAGAGGCGCTCCCAGTGCGAGGAACTCCGTGAGAAAAGAAAAGGAATTGCACTACTTGCATTGAATATTGGACCTTAATGCTTTGTAGCCTTGCGGGCTGTGCTCCATCTTATCTCAGGAAGTTTTGTGTCTTGGTCTCATCCGTTCCTGGCCGTTGCTTTTCAGCTCTGCTGTACAGGGCGACCTGGTCTTCCCCTTCCCAACCAGAAGATCCAAGATGCAGCACAATAGCTTCGCTGTGGTCGGTCCACCTTTCTGGAATAGTTTATATTATACCTAGCACCCTTCTAAGCTCCTTGGTCTTTCTCTACTTATATTCCGAAAGTGCTTGAAAGACATATTCCTGGCTTTCGGTCGGGAGCGCCACTAATGGGTCTCTCTTGAAGTGACCCTCAATTAATCTGTTATTACCATTACAATTATATCTGAGACAATGGGATGCGGATGTAGGGTACTTGATCGTTGAAGACATGAACGATGTAGTTGCCATGGCAATGAATATCAGAATGACTGCAATTCGTCTTACTACAGGGTGCGGCAAAATAAAGTAATCCCCTGCAGCGTGTTGCAAATTCTGTAGCAACCGCTTAGAATTTTTATATAAAACTTGGTAATGATATTGTCTGTTCACATCTACATATAACTTCCAAATGTTATTTAACAATCTTGAAATATGACAAAGTTATGTTATTTCAAACACGACACCCCCCACGATTTTACATGGTTAAAAATAGTTACTTTGTAAAGAAACAAGAAAATAAATGGTACAACTTGAAATATTTTTACAACAAAGCTTTACGAATTCAATTTTGCATTAAGTGTTCAAAGTGTCCACCATTGGCCTGCACGCATGCCTTTAGCCGTTTGGTAAAGTTCTTGATGGCCTTGTTGATCGGCGCCTGTGGCATATCGTCCCATATTGACTGCAAAGCGGCTTTCAACTCGGCGATTGTCTTTGGCTTCGGCTGGAGTTTGTGATACCTTTCCAGCATGGCTCCCCACACGTGATAGTCAAGGGGGTTGAGATCTGGGGAATTTGGTGGCCACTGCATGGTCCTTCTCAATGATCTCAGGACAGTTTGCGTGCAGCCACTCCTGCGTGACACGTGCCGTGTGCGCTGGAGCGCCGTCCTGCTGGAAAATGAACCCGACTGGCATCAACTGGTTGCAGTCCTCAATGAGCTGCGGAAGCAGTCGACGAAGGTAATACTGAGCGTTAACTTTCGCTTTCTCGTCGATGAAGTGGAGCCGACCTTTACCCCCAAAGCAGACCCCAGCAGACACCATAATATTTTTTGTTTTCATAATAAATGCTACAGTACAACCAATAACGCAACCGTAAAATTTGCACGTTATAAAGCGTGGGCTTGTCTCTGTTCAAATAGTATAACTTAGTCAATTGTTGTGATAATATAATGTAATTTGGCAATTGTACGTAGATATGAATGACCAATGGCCGTGTAAATTTTCTTATAAAAATCCAACTTTGTTCTTGAGATATCAACCAAACACTGCAGGGGATTACTTTATTTTGCCGCACCCTGTAGATGCCAAACACCGGAAAATGGGAACAGACAGCGAAACAGACAGACAGACAGACAAACAGACAGACAGACAGACAGACAGACAGGCAGGCAGATAGATAGATAGATAGATAGATAGATAGATAGACAGATAGATAGATAGATAGATAGATAGATAGATAGATAGATAGATAGATAGATAGATAGATAGATAGATAGATAGATAGATAGATAGATAGATAGATAGATAGATAGATAGATAGATAGATAGATAGATAGATAGATAGATAGACAAACACAAAGACAGACTGACAGATAGATTGACAGACAGAAAGACAGACAGACAAATGAACAGACAGACAGACAGAAGGACAGACAAAGGAACAGACAGACAGTAAGACAATTACACAGAGAAACAGACAGGTAGATAGACAACCAGCCATCGAGATAGACAGCCAGACGAACAGACAGACAGACGGACCTTGGAGTAGTTAAGACTGCTGTCTGCTGAGTGTTCCAGTGAGCATCTCGTTGAATGGACTTCCGCCTGTGGCGAGTGATGGAGGGATACTGCTGCAGGGAAGTGAAGCAGGGTCTGCATGGCGGAAGATGAGGATGGCTTTCCACTTGACTTGGCTCATCCTCAAGTGTTCTTGACCTTGACGGCTAAAATAAAGCGACGATTATTCTTTCCCTCTCTCCACTCCTCTCCCCTCTGTCTGTATGTCTGTGTGTGTGTCTGTCTGTATCTTCACGGCCTGTATACACTGATGTATAGGCTGATGTGAATGGCCATTCAAAGGCATCGTAGGCGCCGTTAATGTCGACTCCTACGTTCCTGATCGACTCTCTTATCAGAAGACTTAACAAGAATCGTCTGAGTGGACAGCGTCTGAAAGGAAGGAAGAAAGGAAGGAAGGAAGGAAGGAACAAAGGAACAAAGGAAGGAAGGAAGGATGAAAGATGGATGAAAGGGTGGATGGATGGATGGATGGATAGATGGAGGGAAGGAATGAAGAAAGGATGGTTGGAAGCAAGAAAGCATGAAAGGTAGGAAAGGAGAAAGAAAAGCGAGAAAAAGGTGGAATTTATAGAGGGGAAACGAGAATGAGATGGAGAGTTAGAGAGACAGACAGACAGGCAGACAGAAAGAGAGGTAGCGATAGAAAGAGACAGACAGGCAGAGAGGGGCACAGGAGACTAAAAGACTGAAGGATAAATTGAGGAAATTAGTTTTCTTCGAATTTTTCACCTGAACTCTATAATTATATGTTTTGCACGACAAGAAATGGATGGATGGATGGAGAAATGGATGAATGGATAGATGGATGGGTGAATAGATGGATGAATGGATAGATAAATGGATGAATGGATGGATGGATGTATGGATGCTCTACGGCTTATGCTGTATTCGCGCACATGCCTAACATCATCATCGTCATCATCATCATCATCATCATCATCATCATCATCATCATCATCATCATCATCATCATCATCATCATCATCATCATCATCATCATCATCATCATCATCACCACCACCATCATCATCATCATCATCATCATCATCATCATCATCATCATCATCATCATCATCATCATCATCATCATCATCATCATCATCATCATCATCATCATCAGTTCTTGACGCAAGCCATCTGACTGCGATGGTTACGAGTTAGCGACTTCATTTTCTTAGCCTCTGCATAAGAGTGCGGGTGGCCAGTCCTCTCCCTCGTCGTCTGATCTTCCCACAGACAGCGTGCGGTCAATGTTCTCATTACAGCTGAATACAGCTAGGGGGTTCAGACGGAGCAGGAATCTCGGCTGAAATTTACACAGCTATGAAGTTATTATGAAAAAGCCTACCTGAAAAGTCTTAAAGAGTCTTGAAGGTCTATCTAGAAGCAAAGAAACAAATAGAGTCTTCATATTATGAAGTTAGATCAAAACTGTTTCTAAAACTGCACAGTTTTTCTCTAACGCTCCACTTCTTGCTTACTCGCCTCTTTAAGAATTCCTATCCGGATCCATCATGTCCTCCGCCTTCCGATCTTTCTCATTCCAGACGGAATCCGCCTTATCAGCTCCTCTGCCGCCTTCTGTTTCTGGTCTCCCGGAAACCGGACCTTGACCTCCACTTGACCTCTCTGGACAACCCTCTGACATAACGCAGCGCTCGTGAATAATCCGGTGCCCTGCGCTTATATAGCTCTTACGTAGCGCCTTAGAAATTTCGAGTTTACGATTACAATACAATGCAACTTATATTTATAACGCGCCTTAATGAAACAGTCTTACTCAAAGGACGCGTTACAATGCAGTACCGGTAGTTAATTATAGTACTTAGAGAATAAATGAGTTTCGAGTTTAGTTTTAAAAGTATTTTTCAAAGTGGATCTTCGAATTTATTCTGGCAGAGAGCTTTGTATTCATTGATGTTTGTAAACATCGTGGGCGCCATATAAATTATTTACGTACAAATGATCGTACGCTGTTTGTTTCGCTAGCGTACACACATTAATGTACACTTTCGTGCGTACCTGGCGTGCACACCCCCGCAGAGTTCGGCCTCCGGGATTTGTGATGCCGTTTGAGTGTTTGTACGTCGTATAGGGTAATTCACCGCATGTGTTGCTGGCAATATTGGCAGCCCCCGCTAAAGCAGCTGTTAATGGCGATGCTGAAGTTGGCCTTGGTTGCTGCTGCTGTGGCCGGCTGAACGGTGCCATAGCAGAGTCTGTCTATCTGGTCTATGGGCCGACGTACAACGAGCGCTGTTTGGCATCAAGGTAGACTCTCACCTAGGATGTAATCGAACGGAGAGGAAATGGCAGGGGATAGATGGAGAGAGGGAGGCAGGGAGAGGGAGAGAGAGAGAGAGAGAGAGAGAGAGAGAGAGAGAGAGAGAGAGAGAGAGAGAGAGAGAGAGAGAGAGAGAGAGAGAGAGAGAGAGAGAGCGAGAGAGAGAGACACAGAGAGACACAGAGAGACACAGAGAGACAGAGAGAGAGAGAGAGAGAGAGAGAGAGAGAGAGAGAGAGAGAGAGAGAGAGAGAGAGAGAGAGAGAGAGAGAGAGAGAGAGAGGAGAGAGAGAGAGAGAGAGAGAGAGAGATGTATGCGGATAGAAAGCGTAGGAGGGTCATAGAGAGGCCATATGAACTGAGGTAGAGACAGACGGAAAGAGTGGAAAAAAAGAGAGAAACAGATAGACAGAGACAGAGACAGACAGAGACAAAGACAGACAGGCAGACAGACAGAGAGCGCAGAAGCGTCTGTTTTGTTACGGTAGGCTATTGAGACGAAGACCATTGCTCGCAGGCTATGGAACGCTGAAAGCTCCATAAAGTAGAATTACAGAATTATTGTAATTCGTACCAACGAGCAACAAGTAAACGCAGGCTATAGTTCCACGCACACATGTGGTGGACACTGCGGCCGATTGACTGTGTGCTTGTCTTACAGCGAGGTGAGTATGGGTTCGAACCTTTCCTGAGACAGTCACTATGTATGGACATTGCGCATGTCATTCGCTTACACTTGCTCAGCGCCATCGATTGGTGCTTGGGTTTAATAAGTCGCTCGCTTACGACTCAACCTGCCACAGCCTTGATGCAAGGTGGGGTAAGGTAAGGTAACGAAAGGTAAGGCAAGGGAAGGTAAAGTAAGGTAAGTCAAGGTAAGGTCAGGTTAGGTAAGGAAAGGTAAGACAAGGGAAGGTAAATTAAGGTAAGTTAAGATAAGGAAAGGTAAAACAAGGTAAGGAAAGGTAAGGTAAGGAAAGGTAAGGCAAGGAAAGGTAAGGAATGGTAAGGCAAGGAAAGGTAAGGAATGGTAAGGCAAGGAAAGGTAAGGAATGGTAAGGCAAGGAAAGGTAAGGAATGGTAAGGCAAGGAAAGGTAAGGAATGGTAAGGTAAGGAAAGGTAAGGAATGGTAAGGCAAGGAAAGGTAAGGAATGGTAAGGCAAGGAAAGGTAAGGAATGGTTAGGCAAGGAAAGGTAAGGAATGGTAAGGCAAGGAAAGGTAAGGAATGGTAAGGTAAGATGAGGTAAAGTAATGTAATGTGACGTAATGCAAGATAATTATAGGTAATGTAAGGCAATGTTAGGTAAGGCATAGTGAGGAAAGGTAGGGTAAATAAGGCAAGGTAAGGAAAGGTAAAGAAAGGTAAGGTAATGTAAGGTAGGGAAAGGTAAGGCAAGGGAAGGTAAGGTAAGGAAAGATAAAGTAAGGCAAGTTCAGGTAAGGTAATGTAAGGTAAGGAAAGGTAAAGTAAGGCAATTTAAGGTAAGGTAAGGTAAGGAAAGGTAAGGCAAGTTGAAGGAAAGGTAAGGCAAGGGAATTAAGGTAGGGTAAGGAAAGGTAAGGAAAAAAGGTAAGGTAAAGAAAGGTAAGGTAAGAAAAGTAAGGAATGGTAAGGTAAGGTAAGATGAGTTACAGTGATGTAACGTGACGTGATATAAGATAACTATAGGTAATGTAAGGCAAGGTTAAGTAAGGATAGTAATATGAAGTAAGACATGATAAAACAAGGTAAAATATTGAGCGGCAAGGAATAGTAGGGAGGCAAGATAAGGTGAGGTAAGATAATTTAAGTTAAGTTAAGTTAAGGTAAGTTAAGGTAAGTTAAGGTAAGGTGAGGCAAGATAAAGAAAGGCCATATAAGGGGCCTACTGGTTTCTCTTTCTCACCGTCATTACCGTTTGTTGTCATCATCATCCTCCATCATCATAATCATCATCATCATCATCATCATCATCATCATCATCATCATCATCATCAACTACTAATTCCTTCAAAAGATCACTAAGAATGCATATAATGAATCACTAATGATAATGCACCGGTCTCTCCTAGCTTTGTTTCTCTTGCTGTTTTCCTCTTGCATCTTTTTGTTATTCTCTTGTTATATTTTTGTCAACTCTAGTTAAGTCTGCATACTTTCGTTTATATTACGTTAATGATGTTTGTAATGGTCTTGTGACCACTTAGGCTAAGGCTCTATAATGATGTTGCTAACCTGCCTGGATCGTCATGTATTGACACTGATGCTATTACCTGGGGGTTCCTCCTAAGCGGGACAATAGTCCCTTCTGGAGCTCCCTATTGTATCCCATCCAGTTGCCACACGCATTTGTTCTTTTTTTATAATTTTTTTTTTGGTTAAATTCAATCATCATTTGTGTTTTGTGTATATTTGCCATTCTCTGTCTTGTTCAATTTATGATGAGATACAATAAAGAATTATGTTATGTTATGTTATGTTATGTTATGTTATCATCATCATCATCATCATCATCATCATCATCATCATCATCATCATCATCATCATCATCATCATCATCATCATCATCATCATCATCATCATCATCATCATCATCATCATCATCATCATCATCATCATCATCATCATCATCATCATCATCATCATCATCATCATCATCAATCATCATCAGCATTGACAAAGCAATAATCAAGAAGGTTCCGGACACTATGCTCTATCCCCAATCTCACCCGTTGCCTAGGTAACGACCCGTATAGTAATTCGTTGTATTTTAGCATTAGTTCGCCTTTGACTGGGTGATGGCAAGGGGCAATTAATACAACGCTCGGCGCCCCATAGAACGCGTACATGGAAGAACACGCACGGTCGTTAACACTACTAGGCCGAACATACGCCGAGCAGTGATTTAAGCCCACCGTTCATTATGCATATATGGGTATATAGTCATATATACATAATAACATACACTTATATATATATACACATATAGCATATACACTCAGATATACATATAGTATGTACATATATACATACATATAGATGTACATACAAATATCAAAAACATATACATTTACCAAATACACACACATAATGCATATTATATATACAAATACCAAATACATATGCTTATACTAGATACATACACACACACACACACACCTACACACACACACACACACACACACACACACACACACACACACACACACACACACACACACACACACACACACACATATACATATATGCAATTATGCATATATGTATACATATACCAGATGCGCATACCATAAACCATATATCAAATACACAAACAGATTTCATTTACCAAATACACACGCACGTATACAAACGCACATACACTTACGGATACAGATACACACGCATACACACGCGCACCCACCACACACGTACGTACACAGACATACACACACAAACACACACGTACAAGCGCACGTACGTACACATCCACTCGTTCGTCTATCTGCGAGAGTTTCTGTAATGGAGACCAGACGTCTTGGCTTCGTTCTTTCGCGGTGCAAGAACAAGACCAAGAAGAAGAATTCGGCCGCAAACATCGCAGGCTTCTACTACTGATGCTCCTGCTGCTGCTGCTGATCCGGCTGCTGCTGCAGGCCTAGCATCCTCTCCGATCGACTGACAGATAAATCCTCCAAGACGCTTGAAACTATTTCGGAAATGTTTCCTCTGCTGGACTTACAATCTGACAGGCGTCGAACCTCGGCCTTTCGACCGTTGGCTCCGACCGTAGTCTCCTCGGCTGGCAGACCACGTCAGCCTCAGCAACTGGCCTCAGCATCCCGCTGCCAGCGCGCCCTCTTGCGTGAGACAATGAAACCGTAGGATCGCAGACGGGGGAGGAAGAGGAATAGGAGGAGGTGGAGGGAAGGAAGATCCTCATTCATCACGCTACCTGCAAAGTGGAAATTACTTTCTCGATCAGTAGTGCTGGTCTGCATTCGACTCCTTGGTCTGACTTGTATGCGCGTAAACGTAACCTCGGGTTTTCTTCGGTGTCCAGGAAAGGTTAAGTCGTGGGCACCTGACTAGTAATTAGTAATTAGTAATTTTCGGCGCTTTAAACGAGAATAGAGTCGTTAGTGATTTTCGAGGTGAACAACAACACGGATTGAATTAACAAGGATTGAACTGTCAAGGATTGGATTAACAAGGATTGGATTAACATTTAACAAAGGTTGGAATAACAAGGTTTGGATTAACAAGGATTGGATTAACAAGAAGTCAACAAGGATTGGATTAACAAGGATTAGATTAACAAGAAATTAACAAGGATTGGTTTAACAAGGATTCAATGAACAAGGATTGGATTAACATATTTACAGGCGGATTAAGCTCACAAGGGAGGAAAGCGAAGGAGTTCTGTCTGTCCGTGGGACTAGAGGTGAAGGTAAGGCGCAGACGATGAAGCTTCGTTTTTTTCTCTTCAATCAATTCACCGTTCCAAGAGCTGTTACTGACTCCAGGTGATGAAATCAACAAGGAGACAGACAGACAAACAGACAGTCAGACAGAGGGACAGACAGACAGACAGACGGACGTAGACAAACAAAGAGAAATAGGCAGACAGATAGAGAAATAAGCAGCCAGACAAAAGGCAGGCAGACAGACAGACAAAGAAGAGAAAGGCAGAAGACAGATAGACAGACAGACAGGCAAAGAAGAGACAAGCAGACATACAAGCAGACATACAGACAGGCAGGCGAGAGACAAGCAGACAGACAGACAGACAGACAGAGTGTTAGATAGGGAGGTATGCAGACAGACAAGAGAAATGCCTCCTTAACGTTCCTTTCTCTTCGACTCTTCCCTAAAGACGTTTCTGCCGTTGGACTCTAAGTGAAAACAGCGTTGCATTCGTGACTGACTGACTTCCCGGTTGGTCGACTAAACACCCAACCACTCTCCCCATCTCTCAGTCCCTCCTCGCCATCTGCATGTGGAGTGCCCTCCGAGGCAACACTTAGGACTGCCTCCTCTGCCTACGCAATTTAAAGCACCTCCTGAACCTTCACTTCCGTCTGAAAAGCAATCGTAATCCTCAGTCACGTTTCGACCGTTATCGATCTGATATCGACCGGAGAAAATCAATAACAGCCATCGATCGGGAATACGCGATTACAAGCGACTTGAGGATTAGAAAATCGATCGCTTAACGCCAAAATAGTGTTTACACTTTACAGTTCTTCGTATGACCTGTGAAATCTTTCAAAGGGGTTTGTACTCGTGAACATATTTCCAACTTCACAGGAGTTTTAGTTTCTGAAGATCTGTCTAGAATCAAAGGAGTTTGAGTTTGCCGACATTTCTCCAACTTCAAGAGAGTTTCAGATGCTGTTATAGCCTCAAAGGAGTTTGCGTTTATCGACATTTTCAAAGGGTTTTGGATTCTGAATTTATAGATTCAAAGGAGTTTGAAATTTTGAGCTTCATATATATGGATCCAATTCAAAGGAGTTTTTGAACGACTCTTGGGCTCCTTTGAAGGTATTCGAAGTAAGCGGAAGTTGATTTATTTGTAAATCGGCAAATCATTGGAACCAAAAAATCCTTCGAAATCTTTAAGTCATTTTGAGTTTTGCGGATGATCGGTTGGATCCTAAGCTCAAGGACCGAACCAGTTGCTCTTTGGATCTGAGTCATCCTCATTTTCTACGATCTCCCATATGAGGTCCTTCTGGAATCGTCTTGGTAAAAACCAGTCGTCAGATGAAGTCTCCACTTCCGTTCGTCTCAGGCATCCTCTGACCAGTTCAAGAGGTGCACGGAGTCGAAGAGCAGCGGAGTCAAGGTCGAGGTCTGTCTAGAGTTCACAGTCAGGAACGAGGACACGAGGTCGAGCGTCTAGGAGGCCAAACGGATCAAAGGTCAAGGTCAAGTACTTAACGGTCAGTTCTTCTGAGCTGAAGAACGGGAAACCGGAAGAGGATTACAACTCGAGAACACAGCGACTTGCGACCGTGTCAAGGCCAAAGAGTCCGAAACTGTAAGCTTTTTCTAGTCGAAGAACACGGTCAAAGTCAAAGACAGGTTTTAAGACAAGTTCACGGACAAGATCGAGAACAAAGTCTAGGAAAGAGTCAAGGACAAGTTCAAAGACAAGTCTGAAGGCAAGTTCAGGGACTCGTTCAAGGACGAATTCGAGCTAGGGGTTGAGAACAGCAGCCAGCAGGGTACAATGACGAGCGGGGGTCGTTTCGACTTCGACGACGGAGGCAGCTACTGCGGGGGTTGGGCCGAGGGCAAGGCTCATGGGTTCGGCGTCTGCACAGGGCCGAAAGGTCAAGGTCACTACGACGGCGCATGGCATTATGGGTTCGAGGTCAGCGGGACATACACGTGGCCCAGTGGTAACGACTACGAGGGTCAGTGGAACCTCGGAAAGAGGCACGGTCTAGGGATCGAGAACAAGGGACGCTGGGTCTACAAGGGAGACTGGACGCACGGGTTCAAAGGTCGCTATGGGGTCAGGTACAGCACGACATCCGGGGCTAAGTACGAGGGAACCTGGACGACCGGACTACAGGATGGATACGGGGTCGAAACGTACGCTGACGGAGGTGAGGAATCCAATCTACTCTAATATGATGTTATGTAGTCTAACATCATCTAGCTTCTCTTAACTAATATCATCAATATCGTCGTCGTCATTGTAATCATTATCATCACCATAATAATAATAATGATGATGATAATGATGATGATGATGATGATGATGATGATAATAATAATAATAATAATAATAATAATAATAATAATAATAGTAGTTGTAGTAGTAGTAGTAGTAGTAGTAGTAGTAGTAGTAGTAGTAGTAGTAGTAGTAGTAGTAGTAGTAGTAGTAGTAGTAGTAGTAGTAGTAGTAGTAGTAGTAGTATTGGCCGTTTCATCTCTCTGTTAATTAATATTGGCTCAATATTGAGTTTACTGAATTTAGGATAGTGCTGGATGGGACTCAAAGTAATGACTAAGTCGAGAGTGTGGCCATATTTGTGAGTTGGGATCAGATTGAAATCATTTAGAGAGGAAAGAAACTGGGATGCAAATGGATCGGAAGGGTTGTCGACGCAGATGTTAAAGTCACCGGTGTGGTGACAGGCCAGCAACAGATAGAAAGAAGTTAAATTCCTCAAGGAAAGCAATAGGTTTGCTGGGTGTATACTGATGATGTGGGAGTAGGCCTTGTAGATCGTTAGTTTTGATGTGGGCAGTTTGATACCAACAGGTGATGATTCGGAGGTTTGATATTTATAGGTGGTTGAGGCGAGGACAGTAGCTGGTTCACGGATTAGAAAGACAATTCCGCCTCCAAGATTGGATGTTAAACTTTTAGATGAAGTTTTAGGTTGCCGGGGTGAGCTTATGATTAAAATATCCGTCAGGTCTACCACTACAGAGTTGACAGAGAGTGGCAGATGAAGTGATCCAAGTTTCAGTTAAGGCGATTGCGTCAGGACGGTGGTTAGAAGATGAAATGAGGTCATGGAGCGCAGTGTAATGTTTTTCGTTAAGGATTGAACGGATGTTAAGTGTGCATAGGTTGAAGTAGGATGCAGAAACTGGCCCGGAGCTAGAACTCATATGTGATGTATTTGAAAATGTGAACTTTGAGATAGAGCCTTGCGGACCTCTGAAGCCGATGCAACAAGGCTGTCCAGCATATCTATTAAGTGCTATAATTTATCATGCAAGATCAACACCACCTTCCAACGAAGTTCGCAGTTGAGTTCGCTATAAGGTTACGTTTAGAGGCCTAGTTACATCGATTGACTTTTAGGAAGGCTTATAAATTATACACAACGTAGGGTGCCTATGTGTGCGCGTGTGCGTCCGTATATATATATATATATATATATATATATACATATATATATATATATATATATATATATATATATATATATATATATATATATACACACACACATATATATATATAATGTTAACAATGATGATGAATGATGGTACATGTGTGTGTATGTGTTTGTGTGTGTGTCTGGACACACACGCACACATAGCCCCCCTATATACATGTGTATAATTTATATATATATATATATATAATATATACACATAGATAATGGCACGTTAGCTAAATGGATAGAGTGCTCTGCCTCTAACGCTAGAGTGTAGATTCGATCCTCCACTCGAGTGATCACTGTGTATAGAGACCTTGAACAAGTCCTTCACTCACAATTTCCCTTCGATGTTCTGTCTTTTATGATCGTGTGTGCATTGTACTTCTGACCTTTGGAAGTCTGGAAGAAGGCGGTGGCGGCGCCAGACAACTTTATGTAACCATGGCAAAACCAGGGCAGTCATACAAGTAACCAGTGCAGAGGGCGATTGATGCCCCAAACAAATCATGGGCAGGGCCAACATTTCTGGCAGGGCAAAGGCTCTTTAACCAGGGCATTTGCCCTGACTCGCCCTGGTGTAGCGCCGCCCCTGGAAGAAGGGCAGTACCGGGGTATCAAACAAGTTGTTTTGTATTCTATGTTCTCCGAAGTTAGAGTTCGTCAATGACGTCTTTTTAAAATTTCATAAAATTATGACGAATTCTAAATCGGACGATTCTAGGTTTCCAATGTGGATGGAATTCTTTGGGTGCCAGCGCCGTTCACACCCATCTTTTGATACGATTAAGTTGTAGCCAACTGGCGATTAGGTATAACGCAGTTTTCTTTAACAACGCTGTGTCACAGTGAAGGTGATTAGAGTCGCCCTCCTCCTATATCCAGGCTCTGGATTGGCACTATGATCCGAGTAAGGTTTTCGCAGTGACGGAGTGAACTGGAGATATTTGTTAATCTTCAGTTTGACGACATCTCATGATATCACCGTTGACTTCGATTGGTTTACTTTGCTGTTTAAAGGTGATGTGTTATGACAAAGATGATTAGGGACGCCCTCCTTTCTCCAGCTTTGGGACTGGCACTACCAGAGTACGAGCAGTGGCGGAGTTATTGACGTCAAATCATAACACATCGTGCGTAAACAATTGCATGTACATTTAACAATACAGGCAGTTTATACAGGCCTAGTTGATGTCGCTCTTTTGACTCTGGGGTCGCTATAACTTATGATCTAGTGATCTGATAGATTTCAACAGTTTGAAGGTAACTTGCGACATCAGAGGTCGTTGACGTTTATAGGAAAAACTTTCGTTACCTTCGTTTTCATCGATTCTACAGATTATGGTTAACAATCGATGAAGGCCCTTTATCGAGAGTTTAACAACATCTTAAGGCAACCACGGCCGTTGATGTCGGGAGAAATTAGTTTGGCTTAATACAAATGTTCAGCTAACGATCTTTATTATTCCAGACGTTCATCGAAGTTTAACGACATCTTACGACTGCTAGGCCTATCTGACCGTTGACGTCTCCAAAAAATTAATTGTATTAATATTAGTTCGTTTTCTTGGTTTGCATTCGCATAATATCAACAGCGAAGTGAACCCTGATACAAATACAGGACCGCGTCAGCTTGTACTTATAGGACGAATATCACATTTAAAAGAGGTGTGTAATTATTCTGAACGGGTTTCATCGTTCCGATGGCATAATACAGGGAGGGCAGGATTAACAAATTTGGTGGCCCTGTTCAGTAAAACTGTGGGCCACAGCCCCGCAGAATCACAACAAAAGGACACATAAAACGTGTTATATTCAAAGAATCAACATTCGTTTATTATTAATTCGTGCCTTCTTTCTTTTTGTACAGTATCAGTAGGTCTTGAAATAATCTTCGTTTAATATTTTTCAAACTGACAATTACGCAGCATGATT
Organism: Allolobophora icterica; assembly: GCA_963556255.1. Taxonomy (NCBI): domain Eukaryota; kingdom Metazoa; phylum Annelida; class Clitellata; order Crassiclitellata; family Lumbricidae; genus Allolobophora; species Allolobophora icterica. Next base: position 64,747,976 of record OY744608.1, read on the forward strand.
ACAAATCAGCAGTGCTTTTTTCAGCCGGAACGGCGTACCGGCACCTTTTTTCAGCTCCTAAAAATAATTTATTTATTTTAATAATAAAAAACAATAATTTAGTTATTTTAATTTAATTTAAGTGTTTTGAACTGTTTTCAGTGTTTATTGAGACTCCTTCCAACCCCCCAACCCCGTTTTTTTCTCTCGAGATTTTAGCCCGTCCATAATTGTTCCGTTCCGGCACCTATTGTTCCGTTCCGGAACCTTGTTTTCTAGAAAAAAAGGACTGCAAATCAGTATGAACGGATGATCACAAGTTATTACAGGAGTCGAATTTAACTTATACGGCAGCCATGCAAGGCGCCCATCACGTCCTACATCTAATTTTAACAACGCGCCATCTCGCGAATGATAGGCTGAGTGGACCTTTGGGAGGGATGCGAGAAGCGATCCCGCTACCTACTGCTCTTCACGCCAGTGATGTTACCACTACTCTATGAACCCCACTCATGTTGAACATGCCTTAATCCGCCTCTGAATACAGGACTTATCATCATTATTCTAAAAGTTTAACGACGTCATATGACTGCTATGGCCGTTGACGTTTAAAAAAAAATTAACTGTGTATAAGTTAATTTTCTTGATTGCAGAACATTCGTTTCAGGTTGTCATTGGTTTGCATGCGTATTATTTGAAGGAGGTGACCCAATCTAACGATCAAATAAATTGACGAATATATAGTATAACAGAGGCACCTAATTAAAGGTGTTCAAATTCAATTTTTAGTTTGTAAAGTACTAGTACGTACTTTTTAGCGACATCTTAAGGCACTCATCGCCTTAACTGGCCTGGTTGGCTATACTGTTTAAAGACTTTGTTAAAGAGCCTCTGGGAGTGGTAGAGATATATCAACCGGTTCGCATACCGATCCTAGATTATTTAAGAGATATGAAACCTGTACACAGAACCTTAAATGGCGTGGAACCCATTCAAATGGGCGGCGGTGGTCAAAGATCTCACTCTGTAAATTCATTGAAAATAAGCAGGGTCAAGGCCATATGGTAGTCGTAGAAAAATGTCTACGTTTAACCAATGGGGTATACATATTTATAAACACAAGGCGTTTACGAATCGAAAACCTTGTTATTGACTTTCCAATGTCAAAGCATTCGTCTAATCTATTGGCTGAGCGAGCTCGTTAGTTATTATCGTACAGAGAAGTGGTTAATAAGAGGTGTTAAAAATGAATATTACATTACAGGTAGTATCATCGAGCGTTTAGCGACATCTTATGATGTCGACCTTACCATACCTTGCCTTTTTCTATTATTATTATTATTATTATTATTATTATTATTATTATTATTATTATTATTATTATTATTATTATTATTATTATTATTATTATTATTATTATTATTATTATTTATTTTTATTATTATTATTATTATTATTATTATTATTATTATTATTATTATTATTATTATTATTATTATTATTATTATTATTATTATTATTATTATTATTATTATTATTATTATTATTATCGTATCGTATCGTAGCCTATCTAGTAATTTATAAGGGATGATGCCTCGGCATGAACATAATTATATACCTCACCATTGGCTTACAACGTTAGGGCATTTTACCTATCCTTACCATTCATTACCCTACAACGTAATCAAGATATTCGGTGATTTGATCGTTTCTGTTTTATGACGCTGCGTAGCAACGTGTATGATTAGCGTCGCCCTCCTCCTTTTTCCAGTCTACAGACAGACCCCCAACATACGTAAGTGCCGCAGTTAAGAACTGGGATGGATTAGGGGTCATCCATAAAGGACGTCCGCAATGAGAGGGGGAGGGTAATCGAAATGCGGACAACTGCGGACATGGGGGAGTGGGAATTATGATAGGTGCCGACGTCCGCATCTAAACTTTTAAATTTGATAGTTTTTTAAACACCACCTTGTTTCAACCTTTCCCGAAAGACGAAAATGTCAGTGAAGTGATTGCCTAAAACCTCATGCATGGTATAACCTTTACTGCGACTTTAAAGAGGCTTTTATTACTGCATCTCCTGCGATATGAAACCCGAACTGTCACTTAAACGTGCACAGGAACTGTGGAATAACTGTAAAAATAATGAAGATGACATTAAAAATTGGCTTTGGCGTGCAGACGTCCCGCAAAGGGGAGGGAGGGTAAGGTCAAATGCGGACGAATGCGGACAAGGGGGAGGGAGGGGTTCAAAGTAGGTCATAGGTTTTTGCGGACGTCCTTTATGGACGACCCCTTATACTACAGTTTAGTTGACCTCTTGCTATCTCTGCGCAAGTCTTTCACTCAAAACTGAAGGCATTTCTTTCCAACAAATTTTGATTCCCCCTCTTCCCTTTCTTCCCTTTCGCCTTTCCAATCCTAAACACCATCCACCTTACGCGTCTGACTGCTCAGTGCTCACCTGCCTGACCCTTGGATCTTGACCTGGAACTGATTCTTACCTTACCTGCCCATCGATTTTGTTTTTGACTGAGTGCTTCCCACGTGTAAATTTCCAGATTAGGATTACGACGGTGCAATCAACGTCAACTGTGCTACTGTCATTTTGATCTTGCGCTAGTCCTGTGCCTGGATAATAGAGGAGGGAGACGCTAATCGTCCTCGTCATGACACAGCATTATTAAACAGAAACCATCTAAACTCACGCATGTACACAGTATATTCCACTATTCAACATGTATGCCTGCTAACAAAATTCCAAAATACCTCATGGGGTCTCAGTGGAAAGAGTATTCCTCTATATCAGAGGTGCATTACTAAATCCGTATATATATATATATATATATATATATATATATTGTGTGTTGGTGTGGAACTGTGGATGTATGTAAGTATGGATATATGTACGCAAGTATGTATGCTTGGATGGATGTACGCATGTATGTATATATATATATATATTGGTATTTTTGTATGTATGCATTCATATATGTATAATTTGTATATATGTATGTATATAGATATGCATGCATGCGTATATGAAAGTAGGTATGTATGTACATAACTATGTATGCATGTATGTATTTATGTATGTATGTATGTGTGTATGTATGTATGTTTGCCTGTTTTTTGTCTGATTTGTTTACCTATTCAGTTTGGTTACCAAATAAAGATTGATAGATTGATGTATGTATGTATGTATGTATGTATGTATGTATGTATGTATGTATGTATGTATGTATGTATGTATGTATGTATGTATGTTTGCATGTATTTGTGCATTCAAGTATTAGTATAGGTTTGATCATCATCATCAGTGTCACATGTTCATACCGTTCACTATCATCAACCTTATTTTGCTGACAATGTTGTCCATTGTTGTCTCATGTTATCGTTGTTTCGTTGATTGCTTAGGTGCTTGTTTTTCTACTTTGTTGTCACCGAAGGTACCTACCGTGGCCAGTGGCTCCACGGCATGCGTCACGGCTATGGCGTCCGCCAGAGCGTACCCTACAGCCTCGCCGTCCACTACCGTCCCAAGGGCCTCGACTCCTCCAAGTCCTCCATCCACACCGATCACGAGGAAGACCCTCAGATTCGCACCCGCGACCGCAAAGTCGACCAGGGCCGCGGGGGTTTCGTCCTCAAGGCCAAGTCCGACCAGGAGGGAACTGGCCAGCGCCGCAAGTCACTGTTCGAACGGCAGGGAGGAGCTAGCCTGCGTCGGGCGATTGCTAAGACACTCAAGCGCGACCGGTCAGGGCAGCGAAGCGGGAGCGTCGAGTCTCCCGTCGGAGGTAGGAGGAGGACCTCGGCTGGACGGGAGGCGTCGGGGTCCGTCCGGAGCACGGATAGTCAGGAGTCCGTGCAGTCCGGGACGACGGATAGCAATGCGAGTTTCGTGAGTCAGGAGGAGGGACAGGACGCAACGGTCGTTGAGACGTATGCAGGGGAGTGGAAGAACGATAAACGATGTGGATATGGAGTGAGCGAAAGATCGGATGGACTCAAGTACGAAGGAGAGTGGTTCAATAATAAGAAGAATGGGTATGGGGTCACGACCCTGCAGGACGGAAAGAAGGAAGAAGGTAACTGTCTGTCTGTGTGTGTCTCTGTTTGTCTGTGTGTATGTCTGCTTGTCTGTGTCTGTCCATCTGTCTCTCTGTTTGTCTGTCTGTCTGTATCTCATTTTATCTGTCTGTCTGTCTGTCTATTTGTCACTCTCTCTATCTATGTGTGTCTGTCTATGTCTGTGTGTCCGTGTATCTGTTTGTCTGTATGTCTGTGTGTCTGTTTGTATGTCTGTTTGTCTTTCTGTATGTTTGTATGTCTATCTCTCTGTTTGTCTGTCTATCTATATATATTCTATATGTCTGACTCTCTTTTTGTCTGTCTGTCGGTCTACCTGTCTGTCTGTTCTTGTTTGTCTCTGGTCTTCTGGCAATCGGATTTCGTTCCTCACTTGATATCTTTGGACAAACGCACTGACTTGACGCAGCGCTTGTCAATCAGCTGATGCCAATCGCTTAGTTTAAAGTAGCGCTTTATAAATTTCGAGCTTACGATTACGACGATGATAAAAATTAATTAAAATCAAAATAATCGTCTCTGTTATCGGTTACTAATTGTCAGTTGTTGATTTCTCTTGAAGGTAAATACAAAGACAATGAATTGACTTCAACTGGGAAGAAGTCGAAACTCTTTCTGGTTCGATCGAACAAGATGCGAGACAGACTCGACCTGGCAGTTGCTGAGGCAGCCAAGGCATCGGAGATCGCCATCCAGAAGACTGGCATCGCCATCGGTCGGTAGGTGGCCAAACGTTCCACGTGGTTGTTGCTCGAAACTAATGCGGTGGCTTTTCACCTGTGCAAAAACCGGATTCGAATCCGTAACATCTGCGCCGTCATTCTCTGTCTGCCAAAGCTGCTTCTACCCTGATGCGTGCAATTATAAGAACCAGGGTGTACTGTGGTAATGCCATTTATGTGGGCCTCCCTCTCCCTCTCTCGGGTTAATCAACTTCAATCTGGTTTAAACTCTGCAGATCGCTGTTAACTGGTGGGACCCCAAGTATAGTCATATAATAATCTTTTTTATTAATTCAAACTGACAGACGCAGTAAGATTACATTGAAACGTGACAACAGTACAATCAAGATCTTAATTAAACACACGGTTTGGCAGCCATGCAGGGCGCCGCCCTAGATGAGGTTACGGGTATCGAACCGCGATCTAATACTCTCCTGGCCATGAGTGTTACCATTACTCTATCCGCCCTCCTCTTAACATGTTTAGCTACATGCGGGATGAGCTGAATTGGCTTGCCACGCGAAAACGCATTCCTTTAAGATCCCTACGCTGATGCGCAGTTGCCTGGCCGGTTGTGCTCCATCCAGAGGATGTTTTGAGAAACATTTATCACTGCACAAAATCGCGAGTCTATAGTGGGTGTCAAATTGTCAATTATAAAAATCATAAATAATTATGAATTGCAATACATTTACTGCACAAACAGCCTTTCATTACTGCACTTTTCAATTTATCGCTGCACATTTTGTGCATCATTGCACATTAAAACAATCCCTGGCTCCATCCAACCTTAGAGAGACAATCTATTCCAATGTCATCATTACCTGCTAGCAGATCTCTTCTTCGGTAACACATCTGGTTGTTCTCCATCGTGTAGGTCCATACTCCCACACATAGGCGCCGAGTTCACCAAAATAGTGTGAGTGCCCAAAGAGACTAAAAGCAATATTGGCGCGTAATTTTTTACCTTGTTTTTTTACAATGTTATAATGCTACAAAATACCATGGTTCTCTTCAGTACCAATTCTCAATTCTTTGTTTTATAATTATAATGTCAAATTAATGTCAACCTTTATTTGAACCTCCTTAATTCGACTGTAATCCAGTTAGGCCCTATCCCCCCGCATATGGCAGAGGCGCCGTCATACCCTTGTCATATGAGTGCTGGGCACTCACGGGCCTCGCAGAGTCGGCGCCCATGCTCCCACAAAGCAACATGGAAGCATTGCAGGGGTCGGCCCCTCATTCTGAAACAGGCGTCCATGCAATCTACGACATATAACTGTAGCCTAATTGTAATTAGTGACTTCTATTGCGCTGGTGTCTAATGCACAAGGCATCAACAGATGGCATACCAAAACATGGCCGTAATCAGGTCAGTATCCAGAAGATCAATCCGCATACATGTTTACAATGTATATGTATGTATGTAAGTATGTATGAACTTCTTCTGCTTTCAATGCCTCTAGTTTGCAAGCGGTTCGATCTTGGTCTTGTGTAATTAGGTCGGAAGCACCAATGATGAGTTTTCTTGAAGAGGCGCTACATAATAAAAACAACTTGCAGTTAGACCTATACAATTGCAATTAACTTGTCTTTCGAGTTGACATAAATCGCAGGGGCGATATCAGTTGACAAAAAGAACCAAAGATATTCTCCCTATTTAACGCTATGTAAGGTTGCGGTCAACAGCCCTGCAATGATGGAAAAATGGTGAAATAATCTACGACTTTTTACATACGTGGAACGTATGTAGAATTCTTTTTACAGTGCTTTTCAAAAGTATTATATCCATTACTGGCCGTTATATATATCGATAAACATTTAATGATGCTTGAAATGCATCGCGACATCGGAAAAAATTGGGTTCTCCTCGCACATTAACAACATCTGTTGTAAAGCTAAACAATCCTTTTTTGCTTTGCGAGTCCTGGTTTCGCATGGATTAACTGGAAGCCGCCTCCATGATGTTGTACGTTCCACCACAGTGGCACGAATGTTGTACTCATCTCCAGTCTGGTGGGGATTTTCCAATGGTCTTGAGAGAGAGCGTCTCTCTGCCTTGATACGTAAACTTAAGTGACAAGGGTATCTGCCAACTAATACTCCTACATTTGACGTGTGTGCTAAGGCGGACGATGCTCTCTTTGTTGCAATCCTTTCGGGACCCATGGCATGTCCTCCATGATTTGCTCCCTCCGATACGATCTTCCGGTTACTCTCTTCGACCTCGCTGGCATAATCTTCAGATACCACGATTTGACCTTTTGACAGGGAAGGGTTACCATTATTTATACTGTGGGGTTACATTGCTAGATTACTGCATAAATGATAAGAAAACACTTGCTTTTTAATTTACTTATTTTATCATTTTTATTTCGATTTATTATTACTTCAATGTTTTACAATCAATGCTTCTAGCTTCTGTCCGATTGTGCGTTTGCTAATAATGTAATAAAGAATATACTTACTTACTTACTTACATTTGGACACCTTTAATATGGCGCATTTCACCGCTTTAATAACAATCATTCATCAACTAGCAGAGATTGACTTGTACTGATTCCTGACGATAATCCAAGCTAAATGCGTTGTATTATGCCATACCATGCGAGCGGAGAGAACTGTTCTAATAACTACCCACCTCTTTTAAGCGAGATTTTTTACCCATAAGTAAAAGTGGTCCTGCATAATTCCCAGTGTTGGAATTAAAGAAAAAAGACTGGGGGAAGGTTGAACATTTTACCCGTATTTTGCAAACTGATGTCAACGAAATTTGAAAGCAGCTGATTTCAACGCTAGCAGTTTTTCAAGTCAGACTCGAATCAAAATCAATTTCCTTGTTGAGAAAATTCAAAAATGCATACATGATGCACCGTGGAAATGTCTTCTCTTTGTCAGAGAAATAATAAATAAAACAGTGCTAAATCAGACTAGCACAACTGAGGGGTTGGAAACGACCCCCTGGTGTGTGCATTGAAGACTTAACTTTGGGGTCCTAAAAAAGACTAGGGGTTCAACCCCCAACGACCCGACAATTCCCACCCTGCCTCAAAGGCGGCGAATCCAATATCGATGGCTGCCAGAAGTAAGAACACAAGTAGCAAAAGAAATTCTCGCTAATAACGTTATGTATAAGATCAAGGTCAAAAGTGGTGCAAAGATGGGAAAATGGTGAAAAAATCTACAATGACGTTCTGAATACATCGAACGTATTTAAAATTCTATTTGCAATATTTTTCCAATGAGTGATGTCCATTACTGACCATTAGATAGTGCTAAACATTTAATGATGCTTGAAATAAAACGCTACATTTAGACACCTTTAATACGTAGTCTCCACTCTAATAATAAATATTTGTAATCTCGGTCTATATATTGACATGTTAGGATGATCATTCAAGGTAAAATAATGCGCTGTATAATGACATACGAACGGTGAGAAGTGTTCAGCACGATTGTCTTATCTTGTCTTCAACCTTCCTCGATCCGAGGGTTGCTCGCTTCAAGGACAAGTTTCCTCCATCTCTTCCTATCCTTCATCTCCGACAACACTTGATCGAACGGCAGCTCCATCCAAGTTCTGATGTTGATGATCCATCCCATCCTTGGCCTTCCCTGTGCTCTTGTTCCTGGTACTGTACCCTGCACTATCTCTTTTTCCAGGCAGTCTCCCTTCTTCCTCATCAGGTGTCCGAAGTAAGAAAGTTTCCTTCGTTTGATCAAGTTGAAGAAACTTATTTCTGTTCCTGTCAGAATAATTACACACCCCTTTTAAAGAGGTACTCGACCTATAAGTAAACTTAAAAGCGCTGTGAAAATAATTGTAAAACACTTGTATGATCACCCGTCGCTTGTCAACTGAAATCGTACAGTTGAGCTATAGGGAGGCTGTTGTCTGTTCTGACTTCTGATCGATGTCTGGTGCTTTGTCTGCTTCAGGATGGCGTCAGCGAAGAGTCGAGCGGAGCTGTCTGAGAAGGCGGCTGACAAAGCGAAAGCAGACGCTGAGATTGCTCGTCTCAGCGCCAAAGAGTTCCACGACATTCCGCTCGTCATAGGTACGACTCATAGGCGCCTATATCTAATCTAATATGATATGATTTGATCCATTCTATCCCATGCTAATCAAGACTAATACTGTCCGAACCAATCCAATCCAATCCATGCAAAGCCAAGCCAACTCAAGTAAGCAGATCAAGCCAAGGCAGGCAAAGCCAACAAAACCAAACCACGGCAAACCCGGCTAAGACAAGCCAATCAAGGCTAAACTAAGTTTAGCTATGCAAATCGAGTAACTTCTAAGGCGCCGTTCTCATAATGAACAAGGCGCCTGAAGTCTGTATTATTCGACAATAATTTCACTGGTTTGGGTCGGGAGTGCCACTAATAAGTTTTTCTTGAAGTGGCGCTTTATAAATGTCAGATTACAATTACATTTACAAAGCATCAATCGATGTTCGCTTCAATAAATCAGTGGGAGATCGATAATCAATAAGGTTACCGACAAGGTAAGAAAACCCGGATATCAGGATGTGACTAGTGAACGGATGCCGAATAATTTTCTCGACTACTGGTCGGTGCTGCTGGTGTTTCCTTTCGTTCATTACCGTCACCGACATCACCTGGCATCATCCTTACCGACATCACCTTGCATTTTCGTTACCCACATCACCTAGCATTATCGTTACCGACATCACCTAGCATTATCGTTACCGGCATCAAATAGCATTATCGTTACCGACATCACCTTGCACCATCGGTGCCGACTTCACCTTGCATCGTCGTTACCGACATCACCTAGCAGTTAAGTGCAGGTATACGGTGGCGTAGGAGTATAAACAGGTGTGCAAAGGGGCGCCGGGCGCAGAGCAGCGATGAATGCGCATTGGATGTGGGGGTATCCAGTGGTGATAAAATGAGAAGGATGGAAAGAGACTGAGGGAAGAGTATGATTACGGCTTGGTTTTGGTGTGCCATCGGTTGATGCCTAGTGCATTAGACACCAGCGCTACAGAAGTTACTAATATTAATAACTATTAATAACTTAAATTCCTCTGTCAATTCTTCTCTAGAGGTGGGTGGAAACGTCTCCTCAAAACTCGATTCCGCGTCATCAAACGAGACCGGAAATGAGGGACTGAGGACGACAGACCTTCTGGACGGCCCAGCAGACGGCAGGGCCCTCAAAAGGGGTTCCAAGTCCCTCCTTCTAAACGCCTTCAGCGCGGCGCTGAAACGGCGTCAGAGCAACGAAATGACGTCAGCCGGAAGCAGTCCACGAAGGTCCCTCGTCAGTTCCTCCCCAGAGGACCTAGAAGATCGAAGGTCGGATGAACTGAACCGACGCAACCGTTCCAATGTCAGAAGCGACGAGAAACTGAACAACAACAGCGCCGACTACAACAACCCAGAATCGGAAGATGACGTTGTTCGACAGACCCATATTATCGCTCAGCGACTGAACCGTGCGTCCGTCGATCTAACCGGAAGTTCGCCGAAGCGCCGCCTCAACAGCGTGTCCTGGGTGACCCCGGAATCAGAATCAGACTTAAGATCACCCACGCAGAACGCCCGATCACCAACATCGCTTACGGGACCACCCACGTCGCCGCCCACCCACTTAGCGATATCTCCTCAGACCTCCCCCGCGATTAGCTCCAATTTCGAATGCGAAAGCGCGGGGAATTCCCGGACGCCATCTTTCAGTGACGTCAGCCCCGGAAGAGCCCGTGAACTGTCTCTGTCGACGATCGATGAAGAGGCTACCGGAAGTCTGTCGCGGATGGGACCTTCGTCCGAACGCAGAGGAGGACCTGTCGCGATGAGGTCGAAGCCAGCGCCTCCATCTTCGTCCTTGAGAGCAGATGGAGGATTACACGACGTGAAGAGTCGACGATTGACTCTTCCAAGTCTCATCACCGTCACTCAGCCGCTCATCACCATCAGCTCACCTGATGCAAGTCCCATTAACGGTTGGCATTCTCTACTCTCACACTTTGTCTTCAATCAAATCGATCGATCGACCGAGCGACCGATCGATCGATCGATCGATCAATCAATCAATCAATCAATCAATCGATCTATCGATCGATCGATCGATTAATCGATCGGTCAATTAGTCAGTCAGTCAATCAGCCAATCAATTAATCAATCATTAGATAGAATCAGAAACAGTCCATCAGTCAGAATGACTGAATTAATTAATTAATTAATGAGTCAGTCAGTCAGTCAGTCAGTCAGTCAGTCAGTCAGTCAGTCAGTCAGTCAGTCAGTCAGTCAGTCAGTCAGTCAGTCAGTCAGTCAGTCAGTCAGTCAGTAAAGCAATCGCTTGATCGATCAATCGATCGGCTAAGTTTCTTTCTTTCACTTCAATCCGATCCATCGATAAACATACATATCAAATGTTTAGGCTATTATTGTGGCGGGGCGACCCCTAGCGGCGGCGGTCGTCAAACGCCGGGATGAGGACTGCCGGTCGTGCATTTCCTGAGGACTCGAACCCCTGTGCTCAGGACCATAATAGGTGGGTGGCAACCCAGACAGGTGCTTACTACGTCTAGGCATAGTGACATTAGGTGGTTCTTCTAAGGGCAATGACGTCATCATTTCTATTTCATCACCAGGGCATGACCTGTGGGTGTCCGTGGTTTCCGAGTAGGAAACAAACATAGGATTGCTCCTATACTCAGGGTCTATGGTGTCCCCACCCTCTTCTTCTACCTCTTCTACTTCTTCTTCGTCCTCCACCTCCTCTTCTTCATTTACTTCTTCATTTTCTAGGGTTAACCTCGCTTCTGGTAGTGAAGGGCTATGGTGACTAAGTGAATGGGCCTTTGGACTTTGGACTACCTCAATTCTATCTAGATCCTGGAAAATACTACGATCAGCTAATTCAGGAAAATGTTCGAGCAGACTTTGTCTAAACTCATTCCTTTCCAACAAAGAAATAAGAAGAGAGTCCTGTGGATTTGCCATGTATTTAAATTTAATAGAACATAAGACAAATTATCACTTTGTCTTACACAATTATATTTACAATATCAGTATAGTTCAAAGTTCAAACAAAGAATTTCTTCTCACTGTCCAGGGAACTTTTATACTACCAATATCAAGTTCAATTAACTATTTAAACTTATTCTACTATGCAGCAAATCCTATCTACATCTATATCAAAGACAATGGCACTATTACACACACATCGACTAGCATTAAACACAGAGGTCAAAGGTCAAAACTTAACAAAGATCAAATCCTATGAGCTCTAATCTCCTTATGGTAACACTTTATCTAGGCAGAAAGCGATCACAAATAGCGGACGATTCTTATGCTCCGAAACAGGATTTTACATCGATATTCAACCTAAATCTTACAAAACATCAAGTGACTCAAAATGGCGACTCTTACTTCTAATGGGCAAGATACGTGGTACGGGACAGGGGCCTCACTTACGCATTTCAACTTGGCAATTATCTCAACAATTTACGGCCAAAAGATATGACATATTGTAGTAAGGATACCAAACCGACATTTGATCAACCTAAAACCACGAATATTCGATTATCTTAAGATAAGAACTTAAATCGAAAACAGACATCAATTTCTCGTTCTACACACGGCAGTCACAAAACCATCTTCTGCGCAGATCTTCCACGCATATCAGCGGTCTAAAAATAGCTATGAACTAAAAATAGCAATTACGTAATGTTTCTTCATATAGCGCATATAGTTAAGTGGAAACAGTGCATACAGAGACGTTGTGACGACAGAATCGTTACATTATTAGTCATCGCATCGCGTTACTTCACATTACGTCGCATAAAACACGTGATATATTGGACACAGTCGCATTGCGGCGCTTCACATCGCAGTAAAACAAAATCGCATGTTATCACATCGCATTATATCACATAGCATGAAATCACATCGCATTGCATCGCATTAAACCGCATAAAAACGCAAATTCATCCAATACACGCGCAATTAAGTATGGTGACGTCAGGGGCCGAGCAATGGTAGGAAAAATCTAGAAAATTTCTAAACTGGCGTTTTAAATGCTTCAAACAGATTTAAATTCTATTTTAAACAATTTTCAAAAGTGTTGTCCTCATCAATGGCCGTTAGATGCTGTTAAACACTTTAAATTACTACATGAAATATAACGCTGAACTTCGACACCTTTAATAAGTTGCCTATTTTCTCATATCAGGCTAAAATAATAGAGCCAAATTATAGCTCCGACTGTAAAATGCCCTAAGATGTCTTAAAACTTTGAATCCATAAATACCCATCATCCACGAAGAAAATACCATTAATTCCATTAACAGTGAGAACTGTTCAAAAATAACTCTGCCACTACCCTACTTGCGGTAATGCCAGTCCCAAGCCTGGAGAAAGAAGGAAGGCGACGCCAATCATCTTTTTTATGACAATGTCGTTAACAGGCAAATAACCAACCATCCCACTGTTCAAAATAATATTTCTGTCGACGTCAACGACCTTTGTTGCCACAAGATGTCGTTAAACTCTGGATCCAATTACCCGGTATTGCTTAGTTGGCTTCTCTCTCCCCTCTGTTCTCCCTCTACCGTCATGTGTGTGCATCGGGTTCTAATAGGATTTCTCCAGTTCCTTCTGTCTCTGATTGTGTCACAGTTAGGCTAGTTCTCATATCCAGTCGTTGCGCTTTTAGATCTTCTTTCACATTATCCTTCCATGTCTTTGTTTGTCTTCCCCGGCTCCGTATTCCCTCCACGTGACCATGAAACGTTTTGGCTGGTGGCCTACAATTGTCCGTTGTCCATCCTTGTTGCATGTCCAAATCAAGTCAGTCTTCTTTGTCTAATCTTGTCTACCATTGTCTCCATCTGACCCAACTCCTTCCATATAACCTAATTGTGATTCCTGTCTCGTCTGGTTCAACCCAGTATTATATTATTCGTCTTCTTAGACAACTCATTTCCGCCTCCAGTAGGCCTAGCTTCTGTTGGTCCTCCTTCCGTGTGCGCCAACATTCAGATCCATTCCAGAGCTATGGAGTGACAAAGGTTCCATAGAGTATTAGTTTAGTTGTTGCTGATAAGTAAGTGTTTTCTTAATTGCATACCTATATACACTCAATTGGCTTCTATATCAGTTTACATTAAATCACTTTACATTTCTTAACTTGACAAAGAAAGCGCGTCCCCTGATTTTTACTTTATTCTTAAAGTGGCCCTATATAAGTGTTTTCTTTAAAGTTACAGATTACATCGCTCTGCGTTACATTACATCGCTCGTCATTACATTACTTCCACGTGCAGGCATCGTTGGATGACCGTGTGAATGTACGTGTGCGTGTGTCTGTTTTATAGCCTCCAAACGACAGCGCGGTCTTTCGCAGTCGTACCTGCGCCCGGATGTTGAGTCGCACCCAGGTCGAAGGTCACCGACGGCGGGCGAAACATACGCCATCATCAACGGGGTTCGAACCCTCGTCAGATCTGAAAACCAATCCTCCCCTGCAACGGCGGGGTCTCCTAGCCGCGGCTGGTCTCCGCGGGGCGGCCCCGAGAGCCCCAGGGTCGTTGGAGACGACCCGGACGAGACCCCATCTTTGCCGAGTCGTTACATTCTCGAGCCGTTGTCGGGAAGACCGGGCGACATGCGCAATCGGGGCAGCCTGCCGGAGCTTTTCGACTTGCCGGTCTTCGGGAGGGGTATGTCGAGGGAAGAGGCTCACCTGCTGAGTGAAAGGAGAAGGGAACAACTGAGACGGGAGAGGGAAGAGAGGGATAAACACTATCATCTAGACATCGTTCTTAGCCTCGGGGACATCAAGGTCGGTTGTTCGATACACAATTCCTCAATTCAATCATCCATTACTTGCTAACTTAATTAGCCTAATCTTATCTTAGTTTACTTTAGCTGGTACGCCATATTTTAGTGGTTAGCATGTTGGACAGTCAATCGAAAGGTCGCGGGTTCAAATCCTCACAAGAGCAGATTATCACATGCTACCCTAGCCAACTCGGATATAATGACGTCCGTAGGAAGATCAGACAGCGTGGGGGGAAGAATGACAGCCATCCCTCATACGCAGAGGCTAAGAAAAATGAAGTCGTTAACACTTCATGCACATGAATGCCTCTCAGGGTGAACTTAAGGGACTGGTCTTCTTGTATCTTATATATACCTTACCTTACCTCACCTTAGCTTGTCTTTGAAGCTGTCTTACCTCGTTTTCTCTCACTTTTTCTCACCTTTACCTTTTACTGCCGTGTCTTGCCTTGCTTCAACATACCCTTCTCAAGATCATACCTTTCCTTAGGCCTACTATAGGTCTTACATTAGCTTAACTTGCCTTGCCTTCCTTCTCCTACCTAACCTTCCCCTTGAGCTTCCTCTCCTCGTGAATGGTCTGTTGCAACTGTATTAAGTTGTACGCTTTTCTCAAGAAATCTAATTATGTTCTGTTTAATTATGCATGCTTTTCTATAATCAAGTTGTTTGATATTGTTTGTTTTCTGTGTCATTGTAATTGTAAATCAATAATTAGTCATGTTTTCGATTAAACCTAAAGAAACAATAACGAAAAAACAACAAATTTCGCAACGTCACGTGACCTATTCGTCTGCTATTGTTACAACGTACAGGATTGGTGGAGGGAGCGTCAGCTGATGATGGTTGTCATAGCAATCAATATCGGTTTGGCCGCCGTATTCTTCAACCTTCTTTCCCGTTGATCGGCGCGCTGGTCGCCTTCAGTGCCAAGTCACCTGGGAAAAGTGCCGACTCAACGCCAGCAACGTACCTGGGAAAAGTTAGAACGTCGTGGTGACGTCATCTGAGGAAAGTTTTTGAAGGGTATGCATGTGAGGAATGATCCGCAGAGAATCGGAGTAGCTGCCATAGACATTGTTCGTATTAGTATTCATAAGGACTAATATTCATGATTATTAATATTCATGATGTCTGCGGTAGCTAGTGCCACGCAAACTGCACCAGCCTGCATTGCATGTTCAACCACAGTCGCGCGCAGCGTTTTCTATCAAGTGCTTTGGAAACCCGTTTGGTTTCAGAAACCGGTTTCAGTTTCGTTTAGAGTTTCATCGGTCGGGTTCGTCGGAACTTACAGCATATAATGCGACGCTGAACAAATCTACTAATGTAATAAAAAGCTGATGATTTTTCGAAGGACGACTTATGTAGAAATACTTATATATATGCGTTACTTTTACAAACTGTTGATCAGATGTTGGATGCACAATGTTTATTGCGTTTTTGTCATATAATAATGATTGAAATTCGTTCAGTTTGCGAAGAACTTTAAATCAATCAATTTCGGTGTGCACTGAGAAAGTCTTTTTAGTCGCACATTCTGGAAGGTAGAGTATGAGTGTTGTTACCTTGTTACCTTGTGCTGTCAGCTCGTGGAGCTCTAGCGATCGTCATGGTGAACACCATGAGTGTTGAGGAATAACTAATAGGTAGAACACCGAGAGCCCCTTTGACTAGGCCCTCAGTCCCCTTAGTACTGTAAATCCGTGTTGTGCCGGTGGTGTTAATAAGTAATCGTAATCGTAAGCTTCAAATTTCTAAAGCGCCGCTCGAAAGTTAAGCGCAGGGCACAAGCTTATTGACGAGCGCTGGCTTACTCACGAGAGCTGGCTTACTCACGAGAGCTGGCTTACTCACGAGAGCTGGCTTACTCACGAGAGCTGGCTTATTCACAAGCGCTGATAAGTGATCAGCTATCCCTGCTATAATGCCCATAAAGAACCCAAGTGGGACCAATATTTCCATGCGGATGATACGGGATCCGTTTGGGAATCAAGTATGAAGGCATGCTGGCTGGGATGGGCCCAACCCTGTCAGATGCCCGTATAGGGCCCATATAGTAACCATATCCCCAGATCAGACCCGTTTTCGGCCCATGTACGTTCAATCCAATGCCCAATTGGCCATACGGGCATGACGGCTGAGAACATATATACTGTCAGAATGGAGTCCTGTGGGCAGGATCAAAATGGATGGGGAGCTGTTTCTTCTATGGGGTAATTACTCGAGCCAACTGAATGAATGGGAAAGTCCCCCCCCCCCTTCGCAGCTGATTAAACGCACGCACGATTGTTGAGGATGCTTTCGAAACCAATGGTTTTTCTCGGGATCCAATAATCATAAGCTTTAAGAGTCTTGTGAGCAAGGCTTGCGTTTTAAGACTATCGAGTTACGAGACCTTTTTGCTGTTAATTGAAGTTAAGTTTTTGCTGGTCATTAATTATAAGGATACTGTATTTGTTGGCTGTTATTTAGTTTTCGGCTGTTTTTTGTATTTTTTATTTTATTTGTATTTGTATTTTTGGGTATTTTTGTAGAACTCTTTCGGCTGTTAACGAAAGATTATTTTGTTGTTAAAAAAATTCTTTTTTTGCTATCTGTTGTATTTTTGGTTGGTAATTTATTTATTAAAGCGTCTTATTTTAATTCTTAAGAAAGGAGTCTGTTGAATGTCGATAACACTTTTGATTGAAGAGTTTTTGCTAGTAGGCCTAAATAAGTTTTCTGGCGGTAATAAGAGACTTTTAACTGTTAATTAACGAATATTATTTATTTAAATTAGACTAAAAGTATCTTTTTACTGTCAGTAGACCGATGTGTCAGTGATGGGTAACTAATTAATTAGAACTAATTAATTTCTAATTAGCATAGTATCAAATTTTAGTTATAATTAATTGGTAACCGAAATTTTTTGCTAATTCTAATTCGCATACAAAGTTTTCTAAACTAATTAAAATCTAAGTAGTTGCCTATTCACCTTGCATAAATATTTCCTTATTAACTTTTGCCGGATGCTTTCATTGTAACTAATAAATGTCAACCAATATTTTGAGTCCTTAGTTTTCTATGATATCTTTTAAAGAATTGCTTTTTGTTTTGAGACGTTTCTGTGGAAAATTTCAGTACGTAAACGAATTCAAAAGTAAAGTAAAATTAATAGGAAAGTGTCTGTTTTCGCCATAACAGACTTACTTCTGGCAAGAAAATAATTTGAGATTTCTCGGAGTTTTCCAGATGCATGTGAAACATAATCTTGTTCCAGCATCAATGGAGCGAGCGTTTAGGCCTAGTGTTGCAGGATTTGTCGCAAACGAGCGAAGAAATAGGCTTGAAGATATGTTACTTTATAACTCATACTAGTTACAGTCAGGGCTGTAGTCGACGGTATACGCGGGTATAAAGCGCGTACTTACCTCTAGAGACCGTATACTCACCTCACAAAATATTATTTATATTTATTTATATTAAAATACTGTAGCAGTGTATAGTAGACTCTAGAGGCCTACTCACAAAATACTGTAGCGTAAACTCACCTCTAATTTGTTTCGGAAAACTAACCGGTAGCCTGTACTCATCTGAGTCACCTCTAATTTTACCACTACAGCCCTGATTACAGTTGAAGTGCAACTGCGATTTCTTACAAGTAAAAACATTTTCCACAGCAATAAGCAGAAGCTGGACTAGCTTGATATTTGAGCTATCGTCATTAGGCCTATTTGAAATATTTGTCTAATAGATTGCATGCCAAACTACTACACTAAACTTTTGCGTCGTTTTGTAGTGCAACGACACAGCTAATTCTAATTAATTAGTTGAATGCTAATTCTAATTTATTAGTTCTCTTAAAATTGTATTCTAATTATGAAATTCGAACTCATTCTAATTTTATCTAGTTACAAATTCTGAATTACCAATGGTTCCCGGTCGCAGCTGTTAAAGCATAATGCTTGAGAAGGCTAGGACTATATAATATAGATACCCTTAGTTACTTAATAAAGGGGTCTTTTTATAATAGGCCTAATAATAATAATAATAATAATAATAATAATAATAATAATAATAATAATAATAATAATAATAATAATAATAATAATAATAATCTTTTCTTCAATTAAGCGCCTGCAAACGCACTGCGCTGTACAGTGAACATACATAATTATAGTAGAAACGGCAGCCACGCAGGGCGCCTTACATACATGTATTAAGTAGAAGCACATGATAACAGTTTTACAGGAGTCGAATAGGCCTATAACTGCTTAAGCCAACATACGGCGCAAAATCACGGCCTACTATTCATTTAACCACCGCCGCCGCCTAGCGAGTGAAAGGCAGAATTAACCTTAAATTAACGGATGTCTACGGGGTTCGATCTTGGTAGGCTACCTTCAGCTCTTCACGCCAGTGTGTTATCCATTACTCTACTCTACTCTACGCAGTATGAGAATTGTGGAAAAAAGACTGGGGGGGTTAGACCTTGATTTATGTGGAGTTGGGGTGTGCAATGAAGACTTTACTATGGGGTCCTAAGAAAGACTAGAGGGGTTGAACCCCCCAACCCTCCCGGCAATTCTCACCCTGACTCTACGCGTTGTCTACTGTTAATTAAAGGAATTTTACCTGTTTTAATTCGAAGCAGTCACACTGCGTTTCTATGTTGTTCTTCGAAAATTTCACGCAGATTTTAGTGGAATCTTAAGGGGAGATGGTGGACTTACATCCTCATTTTGTTTTTCATTGTACATCTACGAATCCGCGCTTACTTTTCCTCTCACATCAAATTCTGAATTCGTCGCTATAGTGGTTGTCAGTGTTTAACGACATCTTGTGGATGCAGGGGCGTCTACACCATAGAAACTTTGGAGCAAGTGCTACATCCAAGAAATGGGGGATCTGTCAGTGTGTGTTAGAGAGTGACACGGTAACGGTTACCGCGGTAATTCCGCGGTAACCGCGGGAATCCCGCGGGAATGGGGTAGATTTTACAAAAAATTGCGGTAAGAGCACGGTAATGGGGAAACACTGGACGGTAATACCGCGGGGATGGGTATGGAAGCTGCGGTAATACCGCGGTAATGGTTACAGAGTTCATAAATTTAATTTATTCATTTATTTTCAGCTGAGTTATAACACTATAAATGATCTTCTATTCATTCACGGATTACACAACAAACAAGCTGAGGTGCAGAATATTTAGTGTTTGTCAATTTCATAAATTTCAATATGCTATCAATTATAATATTACGAGTTATATTTCTTACTTTTAAGACGCGGGGACATTGCGGGGATGAAAATCCATTATGCGGGAATGGTGAGGGATGGAGATGAAGGTTGCGGGGATGGTGAGGGGATGGGGACATGGTCCTGCGGGGACGGGAGGGGATGGGGTTAAACATACAAATGCGGGGTGGGAATGGGGACACTTTTCTGTCCCCGTGTCACTCTCTAGTGTGTGTGCCACCATTTTAAGGGGTGGGGAGAGGAAGGGGAGGGGCAAGAAGAGGGGGAAATGGGAAGTTGCTCCAATGACTTAGGGGGAGTAAAGACGCCTCTGTGTGGATGTTAAGGCCGCTGACGTCGCCCTCCTGTCACAAGGCTTGGGACTGGCAAAAACGGGGCTATGCGGGCGATGGCTAAGTTATATATTCTTAATTCTTATCGCATTAACTTAGTTCCGTTTGAGATTTAAATCTATTGATAATGGGACATCAACGGTCCTCGCACCCATAAGATGTCGCTATAAAGACTTGAAAAATCATGCTCTCGTGTTTTAGACACCTCTTTTTCACTATCTGCATTTAACTATAAATAAAGTTACATGGCGCACAATACTTAAAGCAACATATCTAATGTTATTTATAATACACATAGTTATAAAAATGTTCCGACGCAAACCAAACAGTACTTCGCAACTATTGTCACTCGCTAGAAATATTTAAACAACTTCAGACATAAATGCACAGCACATATGATTATAATGTCATAATTATAATCATATGTGCTGTGCATTTATGTCTGAAGTTGTTTAAATATTTCTAGCGAGTGACAATAGTTGCGAAGTACTGTTTGGTTTGCGTCGGAACATTTTATAACTATGTGTATTATAAATAACATTAGATATGTTGCTTTGGGTGATGTGACATTACTGACATTGTAAGCTTATGTTTGACACCTTTACATGGTGTTATACGGACACTATAAGTTTATCGTTTTCTAGAAATTGTATTTGTGAATTGTCGTCAACGGCCAATGTTGCCAAAGGACGACGTTAAACTTTGGAATAATAAAAAAAAAATAACAATACTTAACTCAGAAGTCAAAATTGGGTCGACGTCAACAGCCCTGGTAGCCATAAGATGACGTTTAAAATGGAAACTACTTTTGTCAGCCCCAACTCCGCCATTGCCGTTTTCGGGTGGTGCCAGTCCGAAGCCTGGATAAAGGAGGAGGGCGACGCTAATCATTTCTGCATATGACACAGCGTCGTTAAACAGAAAATACGTGATCATTCCCAAGCTTGTATAAAGGAGGAGGGCGACGCCAATCATCTTCATTAGGATATTAGGATTTATTTAAACAACTGTTGCATGTATGTATACGTACATGTATATGGCTATTTGTAAAGCGCTGTTTAAAGAATCTAACAATGGAGCTAAATATTTTCTCTGGCCATAAAGGACAATGAATTACGGTAATGTATGCGGTCGACGTCAACGGCCCTGGCAGCGTAAACGATGTCCATAAACAAATTTCTGCTCTCCACATCTGTGATCCGGGATCGAATCCCAGTACAGTAATGTGAAGTCAACATAGTGGGGTCGTCCAAAAAGGACGTCCGCAATAATGACCTACTTTTAGCCCTCCCTCCTCATGTCCACATTTGGCATTATCATTCCAGCCCTATCTGCACACGTCCGTACAGGAACCGAGTACTGGATTAGACAGACCTGTTGCTCTTATCAGGGCTAAGTATGCGTTTAAGGCTGTAATGACATGACTGTTTGCATGAAATTGTCGGCCAGAACCCAGTCTATTTGTTCCCATTTGAAGGACACCTTTCCTCTGCACTCCTTTACGGTCGTCTTTGATTTGCGTGACAACTGGAAGGTCATCATCGACACGAGATATATTGTATAAGGTGTTGGATCTACATGTATTTAGAGTGCCTTCGATAAATAATTATGGCAGTGGCATGTATACCACCCATAGCATAGTTAGACCTGATAAGATCAACAGAGTTGTCTAATCTAGTACTAGGTTCCAGTACGGACTGTACAAATAGGGTGGGGAGGATAATGCCAAGTTTGGACAGGGGAGGGAGGGGCCAAAAATAGGTAATCATGGCAAATGTAGGTCATTATTACAAAAGTAGGTTATTATGACAAACATAGATCACAATTGCGGTCATTTATATATTCTCTATATTTAGACAACGATTATATATTAGTTGCGTTGTTAAACATCGGACTGCTCTCAACTTCTTTCACTACAAAACTTTCAAGAATTCAACATTTTCTAATACGATATGATCACAATCGACCTTTTAAACGCTTTCTAGCAACGTTATATGTAAGACACCTCGTAATCGTAATCGCAATATCGAAATTTCTACTGCGCCCAAAGAAGCGAAGTCGCGGGAACCAGCTTATTCACAGGCCCATAGTATAAAACGATAGACGGAAGGGTTAAATCGGTTCCAGTCAAGATCCACCGGGGTCAGACGACGTGGGAACGGCGTTCCCACTGCTTTCGAAATTCTTTGCTTGCGTTCCCACTGCTCACGCATGCGTTCCAATGAAACTCTTCTTTAGCGTTCCCACTGCTCACCCAAACCACTTCAACCATTGAAGATCGGTGGTGTTTAGAGTTGAAACGTCAAGGGAGGTAAGCTAAGGGAAGAGGAGGAATCGGGATAGCATGCGTTTGTATGCCGGAGACGCACTCGGATCGTTGGAATAACTACGAAACAGTGTTATCGAGGCAGGATATCAAACCGATAAAATGTCGATAAATTATTGGAATCCAATTGTAGGTTCCGAACTCAACCATCGTCGTATATTCGGGTGGTGCTAGGCCAAAGCTAGGACAAAGGCGAAGGGCGACGCTAATCATCTTAATTAGGCCTATCACATATAGGCCTAGCGTCATTAAACAGAAAAACTTGTACAAAAACTACTGTCAGAAGCATGGAAATAAAACTACCGGCGAACACCTCCGAATTGATTGTCAGCTGTCTGCAAGACAGTTGACAGCAATTCGGAGGTGTTCGTCGAGAGCAGATGGTGGACTGCACGACGTGAAGAGTCGACGACTGACTCTTCCAAGTCTCATCACAGTCACTCAGCCGCTCATTACCATCAGCTCACCAATCAATCAATCAATCAATCAATCAATCAATCAATCAATCAATCAATCAATCAATCAATCAATCAATCAATCAATCAATCAATCAATCAATCAATCAATCAATCAATCAATCAATCAATCAATCAATCAATCAATCAATCAATCAATCAATCAATCAATCAATCAATCAATCAATCAATCAATCAATCAATCAATCAATAATTCAAGGAATCGATCGTTCGATCCATCGATCCATCGATCAAGCAGTCAGTCAGTTAATCAATCAGCTAGTTAATCCATCGATCTGTCAGTCAACCAATCAGCCAATCAATTAATCAATGAATTAAACAAGAATCAATCAATCGGCAATCATTCGATAAGATCAGAATCATTCAGAACGAATGAATGAATTAACGAGTCAATCAGTGAGTGAGTGAGTGAGTGAGTGAGTGAGTGAGTGAGTGAGTGAGTGAGTGAGTGAGTGAGTGAGTGAGTGAGTGAGTGAGTGAGTGAGTCAGTCAGTCAGTCAGTCAGTCAGTCAGTCAATATATCAATCACTTGATATAGGCCTAGGGCCTATCAACTAAACTTCTTTCTTTCACTTCAATGTCGCATCGCATCACATCGTAGGGCCTATAACATGAAATCACAATAATTTTAAAAGAAAATTGCATTATATCGCATCGCATTACGTCACATAGGATGAAAATCACATCGCTTTGCGTCACACTAAAACACGTAAAAGTACGCATTCATACAATACACGTGCAACAGTCAAAGAAATTCTCTTCTTTTTAACGTTAAGTTGACATCAGCGGTCGAGAAATGGTAAGAGTCTTGAAAAATTTCTAAACTGGCGTTTTAAATACGTCAAACAGATTTAAATTCTATTTTAAATAATTTTCAAAAGCGTTGTACCCATCACTGGCCTTAAGATACTGTTAAACACTTTAAATTACTACATGAGGTATAACGCTGAATCTCGACACCTTTAATACGTTGCCTAATTTCTCATATCAGGCCAAAATAATAAAACAAAATATATCTACGGCTGCTTTTACTGCCCTAACATGTCGTCAAACTTTGAATTCATCAAGCCCTATCATCCACGAACAAATGCGGTTAATTCCATTAACGGTGAGAACTGTTCAAAAATAACTATGCCACTAGCCTGCATGTGGTAAAGCCAGTCCTAAACCTGGAGAAAGGTGGGCGACGCCAATCATCTTTGTTATGACAGTCGTTATAAGGTAAATAACGAACCATCCAACTGCTAAACATGAGATTTCTGTCGACGTCTGGAAGAATTGACACAGCCACATCTACTGAAGAGGCTCTGAATGTGTTAAAGGCGGAGGCTCTTCTGATAGGACTGCTGGCATCAAAATGTCTGACAGAACCCATATCCTTTGTCCGTATTTGGATTATCCCTTCCTTTGCCCTACTTTGCGGTCGTCTTTGATTTGCGTGACTGTTGGAAGGCCATCATCGACACGAGATGTATTGTATAAGGTGTTGGATCTACGTGTATTTAGAGTGCCTTCGATAAATATGGCAGTAAAGTCGTTAAGGTAAGTAAGTAAGTAAGTATATCCTTTATTGAACCAACTGCTAACCGCACTTTGGTGTACATATGATATGATCTGTATGATTCTCCCCGTGGGAGAGAGGGCAAGAGACAGAGACAGAGACAGTGACTATTCTGGGACCGTTGACAGTCCTAGTAAGTAGTAACAATCACAATTATAGTTATAAGCTAGTAGCCCAATACATTGTTATTAGTCTCTCTATAGGCGAAACCATCTAAAACAACTGTTTTTAATTGGTGGTTAGACATTCTGGATCCGGATAATTCCGGATAGTCCAAATTCGGTTTGCCGATCCGGATTTCGGTTATTCCCTACTACGATGTCATCTGCACTGTTCAATAAAGATTGATTTGATTTGATGTGTACCACCCCATAGCATAGTTAAACCTGATAAGATCAACAGAGTTGTCTAATCTATTACTCGGTTCCAGCACGAACGTGTGGAAATAAGGGTATGCGGACGTTTGGTCAAAGGACGATTGGTCAACGGACGGTTGATCACGGACGATTGGTCAAAGGACGATTGGTCAAGCGGACTGTTCGTCAAGAGGACTGTTGATCAAGGGTCCTTTCGTCAAGAGGACGGTTGATCAAAATATCGGTCGGTTCGTCTGTCAATGGATAATTAGTGGTCGTCCATTTCAAAGGGTTATCGTATATCTGTGCCAGTGCAGTTGTTTGTACTGATAAGAGAACTGACATATTTTAAAGCGTCTAAAATTCACGTATATCGTATCATTCCATATTTGTTTTATTTGTGTATGGGCTACGCTTTGCGAAGTCTTCATTGCTGTGCATGTAGGCCTAAAGATGCCTGGTTTTGTAATGGCTTAATTGGTCACGTCTGTCTAGGGATAATTAGTGGTCGTCGATTTCTCTTATCAGTAGTTTGTACTGATAAGAGAACTGGCATATTTTAAAAGCGTCTCTAATATCGAAAATTTTAATTTTTGATCAACCGTCCTCTTGACGAAAGGACCCTTGATCAACAGTCCCCTTGACGAACAGTCCGCTTGACCAATCGTCCGATGACCAATCGTCCGTGACCAATCGTCCGTTGACCAATCGTCCGTTGACCAAAAGTCCTAGAACCGAAATAAGGTGAGGAGGAGGATGTCAAATGTGGACAAGGGGAGGGAGGGGTTAAAAGTAGGTCTTCATTGCAAAAGTAGGTTATCATGGCAAATGTAGGTCATTATTACAAAAGTAGGCCATTATGGCAAATGTTGGTCATTACTGCGGTCGTCATTTATATATTCTCTATATTTAAAGTTGCGTTGTTAAATATCGGATTGCTCTCAACTTCCTTCACTACAAAACTTTCCAGATTAGAACCAGAATTCAACATTGTCCAGGTCTGTAGTGGTAAAACAAATTCTGTTCTGGCTGATGCCTGTAGCGACGGTCGGCCGGGTAGGGCCTATTCATGTCAGTTCTCGCATGAGGGGTGGTCTTGTTCGTGACATGGCAATACAGCTGCCTGTTCTGCCCAGAAATTGTGACTCGCAAACCGAGTCAGCGAGTCAAATTCGAGTTCAGGGCTTCGAGTCCGAGTCCAAGCTAGCCGAGTCATGACAGTCCAAGTCCGAGTCCGCAGAAAATCGGTCTTGAGCCCGGAGCCCCGGACTCGAGTCCTTGGCCGGACTCGAGTAGGCCTACTACGTACATCACTGGATATTTGTTCGTCAATCGTTGTCAATCATACTTGGCAATGATATCCACAACGTCTCATTGTTATGGGGTTAGGTAAGGTCCATGACAACGGCTCCTGGAACCCATAGAATGTGATAACGCAATGTTTAATTAGACACCTTTAAAACGCTTTCTCTAGACGCTATATATAAGCATGATTAGCTGCGCTTAGGCCTAATGGTTTTCATTTCCTCCGGAGCTAATAACGTCGATGTAAACGGCTATAATGGCAGCCAGATAATAATAATAATAATAATAATAATAATCTTGTTCTTTAATTAAGCGCCTGCTAACCGCACTGCGCTGTACAGTGAACATACATATAGTAGAAACGCCAGCCACGCAGGGCGCCTTACATACATGTATACAGTGGAAGCACATGATAAGTTTTACAGGAGTCGAATATAACTGTTTAAGCAGCAGCCATAATACGGCGCCAATCAAGGCCTACTATTCATTTAACCACTGCCACCTAGCGAGTGGAAGGCTGAAAAACCTTACGGGTCTACTGGGTTCGATCATGGTACCTTCAGCTCTTCACGCCACTGTGTTACCGGTATCCATGACTCTACGGACTACGCCTACTATGAAAAACGTTGGGCTCTCGCTCTCGCTATATACGCCTACATACTCAACCAACACACGGTACTTATGCTTAATAGCCTTCGACACCATTGTTCGCAACATCTTTTCATTGTAATTTCCATAGTTGTTAAAAACCGATTGAAAAAAAATAAAAAACGGAAAAAACCGTCGTTTTATTCCAAAAAATAAAAAACGGGAAAAAACGGAAAAAACGACAAAAGAAAATAATTTGACTTTCTCGCAACTTTATTAGTAAACACTAAGTAACATCAATCTAGAACAATTATTTTATTTCTTATAAGTTTGGTTTAGTAAGAAATTGAGAAATTAAAAATATTGAAATCTTTTCAAATTGAAATTGCAAACATAAGTCCACATAAGTCCATGCTGACTAAACTAACACAATTAAAAACCAAACTTTGGAGGCATAGACTATATAGTGTAAACCTTCTCACAGTAAATGCATTTCAATTTAGCCAATGCTGAGTTTTTGTCTTTCTCGTTTATCAAAGTAACGTCAATCCATTTCGCACCCTTTTCTTCTGGCATTTTAGATAGGCCTAACTTAGAAATAACTTAATAAAATTTTATTTCTTGTGCTGTGCTATTTCATAAAATATTTGTTTCTCAAATGATGACGTAAATAGCCTAGTGAGGTAAATTAGCTGAATCCTTGAAAGTACGGAAACAACGTAAGGGACATTAGACAAAAAATTAAACAGAAACTGAAAAACATTGACAGACAGTAAATAAATAAATAAATAAAGTTACATAAAAAACGGAAAAAACGATAAGAAACATAAAAAACGAAAAAAACGACGTTTTTTGGGAAAAAATAAAAAACGAAAAAAACGGTTTTAACATCTATGGTAATTTCACTCTTTTTCAGTTTCACGGGCATTATTCTCATCTGAATAGTAGAGTTCCACAAGGCTGTTTTCTTTTAAATTTCCTATAATCCTATTGCACTTATAAAATGATAACATTTGAACTTTCGGCAACAAATCCAGTTGAGTCTAACAGTAACTAGTAACCATACCGGAGGCATCTTCCCAGAACCAGCTTATTCGAAGGCCTTCAGTCAAAACAGACGCCGTACAAGTAAAGAATAAGACCGACAATCACACGACAGGTAGACAATCACATGAGAGGTAGACAATCACATGACAGGTAGACAATCACATGAGAGGTAGACAATCACATGACAGGTAGACAATCACATGAGAGGTAGACAATCACACGACAGGTAGACAATCACATGAGAGGTAGACAATCACATGACAGGTAGACAATCATATGACAGGTGGACAATCACATGACTGGTGGACAATCACACAGAAGGCAGACAATCACATGACAGGTGGACAATCACACGACAGGTGGACAATCACACGACAGGTGGACGATCACCCGCCAGGTGGACAATCACACGACAGGTGGACAATCACACGACAGGTGGACAATCACACGCCAGGTGGACAATCACACGCCAGGTGGACAATCACACGCCTGGTGGACAATCACACGACAGGTGGACAATCACACGCCAGGTGGACAATCACACGACAGGTAGACAATCACATGACAGGTGGACAATCACATGACAGGTGGACAATCACACAGAAGGCAGACAATCACATGACAGGTGGACAATCACACGACATGTGGACAATCACACGACAGGTGGACGATCACCCGCCAGGTGGACAATCACACAGAAGGCAGACAATCATATGACAGGTGGACAATCACACAGAAGGCAGACAATCACATGACAGGTGGACAATCACACGACATGTGGACAATCACACGACAGGTGGACGATCACCCGCCAGGTGGACAATCACACAGAAGGCAGACAATCACATGACAGGTGGACAATCACACAGAAGGCAGACAATCACATGACAGGTAGAGCGAGTTGTATAGTAAGTGCACACAGAAGCGTCAAGTTTATTATTTGGCAAGACAGAAACAACAGCGTTGGTTGCAGAAGTTATTAATTATTAATTAATTATTAATACTGTCTGACACCAAATCACACATGCACGCACATACCCGCACGCGTGCGCACACACACACACAAACAGCGTATTTAGTGACAAGACATTTGTTATACACACTGACTAATACAGATTCAATATTACACAATGTGCAACACTCTGATCTATCGGTAGCACACGCGATCTAACAGTTGCGGATTTGAGCCTGCCGAGCACACTCTATGTAATGATCGTTGGCATTTTACACCTGTTGTCTCTGTTACACAGCTGTAGAACTGGCTAACGGAAAGTCCTGCAATGCACTGGTCCCATATCCATAACCCAGGGATTAATAATATTAGCATTTATTAAATGCCATTCTCTAACGACCAAGCATTAATTGATGGCGCTGAGCAACTGAGTGAAGGACTTGCTCAGGGTCCCTAAACAATAACCGCCACAGGGGAGTAGGCTCTAACCTGTACTCTACGCGTTACAAGGTGAGCGCTCTAACCAATTGGCTAATGTGTCCCACATTCGTCCACACAACAGGAAAGAGGTGCCACTCCTACTCTCCACAATGTAAACAGGAGCTTGCACGTCAAAGAAAATGCCACTGTACTTAGGTAATAGCTACACACACAACCTCTTTTAACAACATCGCAAAGGTTACAGAACCTCTTTAAGTTTAAATCTATCACTAACATCATTATCACCATCATCACTGTCTTCAATATCATCATTATCATCGTCATCATCATCACCAATGTCCATCATCATACCATCATCATCATCTTCATCACTGCCATCATCATCATCGTCGTCGTCATCACCACTGCCGCTACCATATCTAGAACATGAAACGTAAAGGGCAACATTCAACAATGGAATAAATAGCCATGTAATGAGCAACAAATTACAACAATCTAATGAACAGAGAGGACAAGGAAAGCAACAATTGGGAAGAAGACAATGGATCAAAATGATCGAGGAAGACTCAACTCCAAACAATTATATACACAGCAGAAAGAACCACGTAATTTATAGTACATCCATACATATTTCGCCATTTACATCGTACAGCTAAAAAACTTCTCCACAGTATTGATGTTGTACATAGGCAACCAGTGCCCATCCACCAATAAAAATTCATTCTCTTCCTCCATCCACCAGTCCGTCTGTCCACCAACCCATGCGTTCATCTATTCACTCACTGCCCACCCTCCTCCATCCCGTTCTCACCCCATCCATCCATTCATCAATCCATCCATTCAAACCATCGATTGATCAATCCATTCGCCGTCAGTCCATCAATCCATTCATCAATCAATTCATCCCTCCATCAATCCACCCAATCATGCTTCAGTCCATCTATCCCTCCCTCTATCCATTAAAATTATCAATCAATCGATCGACCCATTCACCACTCCATAAATCCATCCATCCATCCATCCATGCTTCCTCTCCCTCCCTCCATCTACTCAAATAATCAATCCATCCAATCCATCCCTCTGTCAATTCACCTTCCATCAATCCACCCATCCAAGCCATATAATCAATACATCCATCCATCCATCCATCCATTCATCCGTCCATCCATCCATCAATCCACCCATCCATGCCATCGATCTCTCCATCCTACACACCAACTGACTAACTCCAGTGAACGATTTAGCTTAGAAAGTATCACCTTCGTGCACAAAACACCGAGATCGAATCACAGCACATAACAAACAGAAAAACTTCATAAATAATAACTTCTTCTCAACTTCGAAAATGAACTAGACAAGACGTCCGGCCAGAAAAAGGACAAATCCTCAACATGACCAGCCCAGAAAGAAAACAAAAACTCGAACAAATTCCGTCGCTTGACCTAGCAACAAAGAAGAAAGCAACTTGACCCAGGTGTGCATGCCTCTCCGAAATGCAAGATTACAACAAGATTTACAAATCGTCTCTGCATACAGTGTGGACTCCTTTCAGCGCTCATGGTGAATGCAACATTCTGCTAACGCGAAGTGGTGTAATGCTCCCCAAAGCTATTAACTTAACACACCCTGTTAGGGGTCATCCATAACGGACGTCTGCGATGAGGGAAGGAGGGGTCATCCAAATGCGGACAGGGGGAATGGGGGGTTATGACCAGTGCAGACATCCTAATCTAAATTTGATAGTTTTTTGAACACCTTGTTTCAACCATCCCCGAGAGACGAAAAGTCAGTGAGATGATTGCCTCAAACCTCATGCCATGTACTAGAACTTTAATACACTTTGGGCCTGAAAACTCTAAATAGCATGTACTGGTTGACATTTTAAGTAAGGTGATTTTAAATAAGATGGAACTGGTAGCTTATTAATGACATTAGTCAGAAAATTATTTTTTGTTCATTGGCTTTGGCACGAGGAGGTCCACACGGGAGGGGTGTGGGGGGAAGAGGGAAGTTCAAATGCGGACAAGGGGAGGGAGTGGTCCAAAGTAGGTCATATTTTGCAGACGTCTTTTATGGATAACCCCTTAGCTAACGCGCAATGCAACAATGGCCATGTAGGGTTAAATGTTGATTTTTTCTGCATTTATTATTTCTTTTAACACTTTAACGACGAGCTACCTTGGTTTCCCAGTCACTTTTAATAACTCTCATCGTTAAAGTGTTAACATGTGAACCGATTTACAAGCTGCATCATACGGCATGTCCCCAACAAATTCGCATTAATGAGTCCACACTGTATGTCCATAAGACTCAACAAAAGACACTGCTCTGTACAAGAGATTAGCTAATTTACAATTGGGACAACGTGTCATTCATGTCCATAGCCACGCCTGCCAGTCGGGACGAGCGCCATTTCGAAGTATTGTGATAGCGATTGCACTGACAGCCCCAATCAGCGTACACACTGTCACCTTGACCAGCAGGCTGACGTCTCTCTTCGCAGCAGGAACGCGAGGTCGCAGAGCCATTGCTTTTCTTGCTTCCCTTAATGCCTCCATCTCCTCTCGATGTCGCCGTGAAGCAGCCTGGTGCCTGGAAAAACAACCAGTTGGCTGACGTTCAATCATTATTATTATTATTATACTAGAAGTTTATATAGCGCCCCTTTAGGCAGGGGCGTCGACACCATAGAAACCTTGGAGCAAATGCTCCATCCAAGAAATAGGGGGAAGATCTGTTAGTGTGTGTGCCGTTCCTTTAGGGGGGAAAGGAACGGGGAGGGGGGAAGAAGAGGGGGAAGAGGAAGTTGCTCCAATGACTTAGGGGGATAGATGCCCCTGCCTTTAGGGTAATCTACTTAGGAGTGCTACCAGTCCATCCACGGCTAAATAGGATAGTTTTAGGTTAGCAAAAAACATGGCAGGGTGACCCTAAGCGAATAAGCGGAGCGCATCAGGGAGGCCATTCCAGGTCGCAGGGCCAGTGACTGAGAAGCGCTACTGCCGGATAGCGGCTCGTGAGTGAGGAACCAGCCGATCGAAGAGGTATGGCATTTGGCGCCGTAACAAAACGGCGCAAGACAAAACGGCGCAGACATAACGGCGCAGACAAAACGGCGCAGACAGAACGGCGCAATTCAAAGTACCCCGACAAAACGGCGCAGACAATACGGCGCAGTACAAAGACTATGATACCCGTCTAGTGATTGTTTGCTTATTAGCGATCAAAAAGTGCCGTTCATCCCGCTGCTAGTTTAATTTACATTTTAATCGTTCTTCCCGCTTCTCATTTTAGATATATTTTAGCTATATTTTAATCGTTCATCCCACTTCTAGTTTAATTTACATATTAATCGTTCATCCCGCTTCTAGTTTAATTCACATTTTAATCGTTCATCCTGCTTCTAGTTTAATTTACATTTTAATCGTTCTTCCCGCTTCTCATTTTAGATATATTTTAGCTATATTTTAATCGTTCATCCCACTTCTAGTTTAATTTACATATTAATCGTTCATCCCGCTTCTAGTTTAATTTACATTTTAATCGTTCATCCCACTTCTAGCTTAATTTACATTTTAATCGTTCATCCCGCTTCTAATTTAATTAAATTTTAATCGTTCATCCCGCTTTTAGTTTAATTTACATTTTATTCGTTCATCCCGCCTCTAGTTTAATTTATATTTTAATCGTTCTTCCAGCTTCTAGTTTAATTAACATTTTTATCGTTCATCCCGCTTCTAGTTTAATTACATTTTAATCGTTCATCCCGCTTCTAGTTTAATTTACATTTTAATCGTTCATCCCGTCTCTAGTTTAAATTATATTTTAATCGTTCTTCCCGCTTCTAGTTTAATTTACATTTTAAACGTTCATCCCGCTTTTAGTTTAATTTACATTTTAATCGTTCTTTCCGCTTCTTGTATAATTTACACCTGTTCTGGCACCTTTAGCGGACTATTGGGAAGGTACTTATATCGGCAGGCAAAGAAGGGGTAGACGCGCAAATTTTATGACAACATATGAACTATGAACTAAAAGACGTGATGAAGTTACACAGTTATTTCTAGTATATATTTTAGTATATATTAAACTACTATAAACTATTGTTCTTTAGTTCAGTTTTGCGACGTTTTGCGCCGTTTTGTCTGCGCCGTTTTGTACTGCGCCGTTTTGTTGCCGCGCCGTTTTGTCTGCGCCGTTATGTCTGCGCCGTTTTGTCCTGCGCCGTTTTGTTGCCGCGCCGTTATGTCTGCGCCGTTTTGTCCTGCGCCGTTTTGTCGGCGCACCATGGCATTTACAGTAGTAGCATTAGTTTTACCCATTTATTAAGCACCACTACCTAATAATCAAGCATCAATCGATGGTGCTGGGCAATTGTGAGTAAAAGACTTGCATCCATCCATATATCCATCCACCCACCCAACCGCACCCACCCCAACATCAACCACTGTCCATCCCAGCCCCACTCATCCAGCCCACCCACCCCTCCATCCAACTAACCCAACCATCCATACGTACCGTTCGTACTGTTCCCTTGCTTCACTTTCGAGCTCATTCGGTGGGTATTGTATGAAGAGGTCACCCGCTCGAACGATCAGTGACTCAAACGGCAGATCGTCTGGTATGTGCGACAGCAGTTTATGTACATAAGGCATCTCACACTGGCAGGCCAGCACCGCCGTCTCTCGGTATAAGACGATCTAACGAGACAACAGCTCATGTACATGAGGCATCTCACGATAGCCAGTCAGTTAAAAACTCAAGAAAAGTCAGGTGGCATGCAAAAGTGTTGAAGGCACAAGAGCAAGAAATTTGAAAAATAACTTGTTGATTTTATTCCCTAAGTCAGTAAAACATCAACACAGTTTCTCAAACTTGCTATAATTATTATAATTATTATTATCATTGTTATTATTATTGATATTATTATTATTGTTATTTTTTCTATTTTTTTTGCCCCGAGGTATACAGGATCCCTCAGGGACTTCAACATTATTTACAGTGTAGATTTGTCTGGAATGGGCCCTATTCGTCTAGGTCATTGTTATTATTATTATTATTCTTTCAACCCTGGAATGGCTAGAACTCGTCAAGTTCTGGCTGAGCAAAACTACCACGGAAGGTGATTGATGGCAGTGAAGCGCTGAATGGTAATTGCAAGGTGTTGGAAGAGATAGCTAGTAATATTATTATTATGTTATTACTATTATATTATTACTATTATTATTACTACTACTCAGGTGTCATATGCACAATTTCTCAAATCACCTTAAGTGCAGATAGCTGAAAAAAGGTAATTCGTCAGAGGTAAGAGAAAGAGAAGGGTTCCTCAAAGCCAACGATAATGAATATTATATTTCTATTTGCAAATATTATATTTACATTATCTACAATAAAAATATCTTTCCAAAATGCTAAGTAATCAAAAGAGTAACATAACGTAATGTAAAGTCTTTTGTTACATGTACTTACGTCGGCTGCCAGATAGATTGGCATCAGCGGATGACAAGCAATGAAGAAATCGTAAAGTCTAACGATATCCCTGAAGTCGCTCAGCACATGGCCGTACCAAGTTATCAACCAACTCAAACAGAAGACCGTTCCAACCTCCGACCTATGTTTAAAAATGACAGTCATTTTTAAATAATGGCTTCTGACCTTAGGAGGTCATTTAGAAATATTTCACCTTCGATGTACAAATGTCATTTACAATAACGATCTTAAACAGTCCAATAACAACGTTTATAAATGCTTGACATGGAAGCTAAGAGAAAATCTTAAATAAAATCTTCTGACCAATAAACAAAGGCAAATACTGAATCCAAAGGAATGAAAGTTAGAATGAAAATCACTTATTGTTTTATTCAAAGTACTTATTATATGCATAAAGTTAGTAATTCTGAATCAGTGGTACAGAATAAAAATACAACTGAAATCACAAATCGTAAACACCAGTTGACCTGTTCATTAAACTACGCAATGAAGCTATTTATGCAGGCTATAAAATTTGTTGCAGTGTGCCGATATTGTAATTGTAATTAGTAACTTCTGTAGCGCCGGTGTCTAATGCACATGCATCAACCGATGGCACACCAAATCCAAGCCATAATTAGGTCAATATCCAGAAGATCAGTCCATAATACAGAGAGGCAGTCTGTAGTGGATATGCAATTTGAAAGAGGTAAGTTTTAAGTTGAGAACGAAATGACACAAGTGATGTTTAACAATATTACATTGAATAGGTGGCATCTGGCCTGCTTATACCTGTTGTTTACCTTGTATAGTTCTCATCTGAATTTCTTGATCTCTTGTTGAATACATCAAAATTACTTTGGTATTTCTTGGTTAACAAGGCTTATAAGTAAGTAAATAGCTACAATATCTAGGAAGCATACCTTTCCATGAAGTCCTTGAGTTTTGGACTGGCCTTGCCAATTATTGGATGCAAGTAGTTCAACATGTAGTTCGTCTTTTCCATTGTTACTTCCATGAAATCTCTTTAAAACAAAGCAGTGGCATTCAGTTTAGGCTTAACTGACTTAATTAATTAATCAATTACTCTATAACACAAAGGATATGACAGTAATAAGCTGACAGTGCAACACACACCCACACAAACACACACACATAGAGCATATACAAGTGTATCAGAAACTGCAAACGGTTTTGAGCCTCCTTCCCTGAGACAGTAACCTTGAGCAAGTCCTTCACTCAAAATTACTGAAGCTTGGCCGTTAGATAGTGGTGCTTCATAAATGCATAATAATAACCTAAAAATTGAAAACTTAAATCCACTGTTTCCCACAACATCAAATCAGGCAGCAGAGGTCATACCGAAGATGCTTCTGGGTCAACTTCTCCATGACTGCGAAGGTGAGTTCTTCACCAACAACGAGAAGAAACGTCACCACAACATCGTGAAAACCCTAACGAAAACGAAGAAAGCATAATTACACACAAAATCAGACCAACATACATCTAGCAGCATGCCTGGGCTTGTTTACCTTGACTGGTTCACCTGAATTGGCTTAGCTTGATTGGTTCACCTAAATTGGTTTACCTTGATTGGTTCACCTGGATTGACTTAGCTTGATTGGTTCACCTAAACTGGTCCACCTGGATTGGTTCACCTGGATTGGCTTACTTGACTGCAGATGACAAGATGACTACAGATACCTACCTCTGGTAGATATAAAAAGTTGTTCTGATTCTTCGTAAATGTTTTGCCTTCAGGGTGCTTTTATAGTACTCCAAGTACCAAAAAGTACTTCAAACAAATCACACAATAATAAGAGTAAGTTGTGCATTAGGTTGCTTAGCAACATTCCAGGTACCGAACTGTACACCGATTCATATAGTATTTAAATAACTCACAGGGTGCAACAGCCATTGGTAACTTGGGCACTTAGCAGTCCTTATTAAATTTAATAACTATTTTAACATAGACATATGATATAATAAAAATATGCTGCAACTCCCAATTACCTTGGACAATAAAAAATGAATGAATATACACATTTTAATTTTTACTAGAATTACCTAAAATATTACAATTCTGGACAGTGCTTACAGTGCTTTAGCTTCCCAGTGACCATAGATTAAGGTACATTATGATAACAGAGATTAGATTAGATTTGATTAGCTACCTGATAGTAGTGTAGGTCTGGATGACTGACGAGGACCCACATAATGCAATCGATCAGCTGGTCCTGGTAGGAAAGTCGTACTTCTTCCAACATTCCTTCATTCAAAACGAAACAGCAAATATTACTACCTAAGAACTTAGCCCGGGAGAACTTCCGTCATTCACGAATTTTATGAGAGCCATAAGCCATTACTCCTGAAATAGAGGCAGCCTATTATAATTATTACTAAATTATTATTGTTATTGTTATGCATTTATTAAGTGCCACTATCTAATGACCCAGTATCAATTGATGCAACAGATGCACTGAGCAGAGTTGTGAGTGAAGGACTTGCTCAAGGTCCCTACACAGTCTCAGTACTCTCCAAGTTACAAGGCAAGGGTCCTAACCAATCAGCTACCATGTTCCAATGGAAGGGAGGGGTTTAAACTCCACAAGGTACAGGATGACATTGTTAGGTAAACTAGCTGACAACTGATGAAGCCATTACTTCAAAACATTTACTAGGAGGGACAAAAAAATGTGCCCCACCAATGAAATTAGCAAAGAACTTCATGAAAAAGGTGACCTTAATGAAAATGAAAATCTACTCAGGAGGCAGAAGTGAGACATACCTGGAGGAAACCTTTTTAGAGAGCGATTCACATCCAGAATAACCTGCTGGTAGTCTCTGTGGTTGTGCAACGTCTCCTCATCTAAAGAACAAAATAATCACAGTCAATCAATCAATCAATCAATCAATCAATCAATCAATCAATCAATCAATCAATCAATCAATCAATCAATCAATCAATCAATCAATCAATCAATCAATCAATCAATCAATCAATCAATCAATCAATCAATCATTCTTATCTGCTGTCAATTCAACAAAGCAAATATTCCCTATCAGACTTTGAAGAAACTGAAAACCTAAGCTTCTTTAGTTAAACTTTCTCTGAATCAAGAATGCAAATAAAAAATCACAAATAAATGTGGAAATTTCAGTACAGAAATTCGTTATTGAAAATGAATGCTACTGCTGGCAGTTTCTATCAAGTCTACAAGTTGGTCTAGAATTGCTTGCTCTGTAAGAAACTTAGCAGATTTAATTCACATTTTAATTTTTTCCACTGTACTTAATGACCCCACACAATGGCTAACTTGGTTACTTTATAGCAGCGATTGGTTAGAATGCTCACCTTGTAATGATTACTGCGTAGGGACCTCGAGCAAGTCCTTCACTCACAATTACTCAGCAACATCAACTGATGCTTGATCACAAGATAGCAGTGCTTAAAAATTTTTAATAATAATAATAATAATTAGTGGCACTTAATTAATGAGAAATAATATAATAATAATAATCTGTTACTGTCGATGCAGAAACCAGCTACCTGGTTTCGAAGGAATTTTGGTGATGTCAATGTCGAGGAGAGTTGGCCACGCCTTCTGCCGAAGGTCATTGTCTAGGAGACCACCACGACTGATGGCCAGCTGGCGAAGAGTGGCGACGTCTGGTGGTGAACTATTCAGAGCCTTCAGTATCATGTTTCGCTTGTAACGTTTCGTATGCTCATCTGGAAAAGAAAAGACTATTATTATTTCTATTATTATAATTTTTATTCTTATCATTACTGTCTGACGCATCATCTAAGGAGTGCTGAGTAATGTCTGGGAGAGGCAGATGGTGTTCTCTTGTTGAAGACCCACCAAAATCTTCTGTAACAAGTAGGTCTACAGTGGGTTGCCCCCATTGTAATTATTATTATCGTTGTTAATATTATTACTATTCATATGCTCACCTAGAAAGGAAAAGATTATTATTAGTTAAACTACGCGTAACATGGTTGCTGATTGGTCGAATGCTCTCCTTGCAGTGTTTGAGCATCCTCTGAGCTCTGACACAGACACTTCGTATAGACCAGAGCCTAGCGACATCGATTGAAGCTTGCCATTAGAGGTTTTAATGTCATATTAAAATCACGAAAAAGTCTTAAAGAAAAACGATGCAACAATTAAAGCATGTTCAGCGAGGTAATTATTCTTAAGGTTACCTCTAGCCGGTGAACTGCAAGCCTTTCCATCTGGACTCAGACTTCGAATTCGTCCGGCTTTTCTCAGAGAAGACGGCGTATGTGGAGGAGTACAACTTCCAGACCTATTTTGCGAAGACGCCCTTGTCCTCGCCACCGTTGGAATTATCCCGGTGACATCGAGATCCTCGTCCACTGCATCCTCCGCCCCCTGGTGAGTGGGGTCGTCCTGCGGTGATGAGTTCTCGTCGGGCAAGTTACCTCGTCTTTTGCGACAGTTCATTTTCACACTGTCATGTTCAGCGTTTATTCCTAACTCATATCTGTGTCATACTTTAAAATCATACGCATTAAACATGAGTCATTTTCAGGTCAAAATCTCAAGCGCTCGACATTTACATTACACCGGAAGCCAGAAGCATCACCAGCAGACTTCCGTTAGGTTATTATGGGCGTGTTCCACTACTTACAGAGTATTGCCCCGAGCTTGCACGTTAACTTAATCAGTCAACACGTGGAACAATAGCACAGTTACAAGGATCGTAAGGCTGTTTACAATAAATGCCAAAAATTGTTACTAACTCTTTTAGTCTTCATGACTTTCATTTCCTAAAATTTTTATAATTTTAATTCCTGATATTCTTGTTAAATTGTTTCATGGCATGTTTTTTGTTGTTGTTGTGGATTTAATTAATCTGCTTCGTATCCATCTGTCTAAATGAAAATTCACGCCCCGCCACTGTTGTATGCATATATATATATAGACTAGTGCCTCACGAAATGTAAATGTACGCGATTTTCTATAGCGAGTGCATATTGCCTCGACCCTGGCAATTTTTAAATGAATTGATCGGGTGAGATCCTTCACCACCGCTGCCCGTTTGAATAGGCGCCACGCCATTTAAGGTCCCTGTTTACGGACCGTGGTAGCTCGCGAGATTTAAATCTCTGAAATAAGCCACCTTCGGGAAGCGAACCGCGATCCGCATGCTCTGTAACACAGAGGCGCATGAGACGCTGCCTACGCTCTTACCGATGTAGCCATAGGTCTAGCTGGCCAACGTGAATCTGCGGGTGCCGTATACGCTTGGCCTTCGATTGTAATTGTAATAACGACAATTTCTATAGCATCGTTGGTAGCAAGCTACTTCTAGGATGCTTCACACACACAGTCTACTGTCAGCGCAAAGGTTAATGCTCGGTGGTTTTGGTTAGCAAGTAAAGTTTCAACTGTTTCTTAAAAACAAAGATGCTTTTGGCTTCCTGGATATCAGCAGGAAGAGTGTTCCAAGCACGCGGGCCAGCGACCCGAAAGGCTCGATCGCCCATTTTGGTTTTTGTCACTGGCACGAATACACCAGCGGACTTTGCTGATCGCAATCGCGACCGATTAGGGTCGTCCGATAGCGGCCTGATGTTGTCTGCGAGGTAGCGTGGTGCGCAGTTATTTAGGCATTTGTACACCATGATGCAAAGCTTATACTTGATCCGCTCGCCTACTCTGAGCCACTGTAGATCTTGGATCGCGGTTGTGGTGTGGTCGAACTTTTTAAGTCTCATGACCAGGCGAGCAGAAGCGTTGATGACCGCCTGAAGCCGAATGATACTGCGCTGTGGCAAGCCAGCAAAGGCGACATTGCAGTAATCGATTCGGCTCAGGATTAAACTTTGCACCAGATGGCGAGTTACGTCCTGTGTGAGAGACCGAGAAACAGCTCTCAGCTGTCTCAGAATTCCGAAGCTCGTCCTCACAAGCCCTGTGATGTGTGACGTCATTGATAGGTCTCTGTCGAGGTAAAGGCCGAGGTCGCGAACCTCGTTCCTTGGCTCGACAGCATCCGCACCAATGACGAAAGGACTTCGATCTAATTTTTCCACCCTGCGTGAGGACGAACACCAGATGAATTCTGACTTCGATGAATTGAGCTGCAGTCGATTGCATTTCATCCAGTCAGCGATGTCACTGATGCAGCTCATTGACTTGGACCGCAGACGCTGTACGTCGGTGGAATCAGGACGACAGAATCCGTAGACCTGTGAGTCGTCCGCGTAGAGATGACCCTGCAGACCGTGCTTGGATATTATGGTCGAGATGTCGGCAGTGTAAAGGAGGAAAAGAATGGGTCCCAGGACTGAGCCTTGAGGGACGCCACAGGTGAGGATAGTTGGTGTGGAAGAGGAGCCGGCGTGGCGGACACATTGTTGTCTGCCAGTTAGGTAAGACGTCATCCACTCTAGCGCAGTAGATGACATACCAAAAGACAAGTGCAGTCGACGAAGCAGAATGTCGTGGTCGACTGTATCGAATGCAGCAGACAGATCTAGAAGAGACAGAAGAGAGAAGTTTCCAGAGTCAATCGCTAGAAGAATGTCAGACAGCATATCTGCAAGAACCGTCTCAGTAGAATGGAAAGCACGGTAGGCTGACTGTCTGTCGGGGAACAACTGGTTGATGTTGAGGTAATTGCAGGGTCCGATTTGTCAAAAAAGAAGCAGGGGGGTCGGAATTCTATAAAAAAAAATTAAAAAATTTTAAACCATAATTAATTTTTTACTCGTTATTTTTTAAATGAAGTTAATGAACTTTCATGATATGTCAAGATTCTGCAATGACCAACAGTCAACTACGATGCAAACATGACATGAAAAACAATTTAAAATTTAAAAATTAAAAGGAGTTTTCAGTTGCAGTTTTAGCTGAAGAACCAATAGGCACTGGCGGCGATCTTGTTTGACAGGTGGGGGACGCTTTTGAACTGATCAGGTAAAAAAGAGAAGTTAACAAAGTTAACGCTTTTGAACTGATCTGGTCAAAAGAGAAGTTAACAAATGTTTTTGCGCGATATTTTTTTACCTTTTTTCGTGTTTCTTGAAAATTTGGGGGGTCAAATGTATGATGTGTCCCCCCACCTCTAACAGTGGTGGTCTTGCTAATAGGAACAACAAATTGTACACACAAGCGTCAGATGTGACTAAATTGCACTGAAAGATGAAATACAATTACACAACCAAAGCTAACAAACCATTGCACCAAGTACTGTCACTGGAAATACTAGCAAAACCAACGAACCAGTGAACCAAGTACACTAGTGCATCACTATGAAAAAAGTTGTGCATTTTTCTTTTGTTCTGGCACAATAGTCGCCATGCCAGTTGGCTCATCTATGGCACCATGGTGCCCAGATTTCAGCCAGGATATAGGCCTAACGTATTTCCTGTCATTCCTGAAATTCCAATGCGTTAGCGATGGCCCGTTAATGCTGATGACCCCCCATATGTTGGCCTTGTTTGTACATGAGTACTCAATCGCAATCTGGGCTGCAGGGCCGGATTTGAATGCTCATTCAGCACTACAGTTTGTGACTATATGAGCACCATGTACATTCATAGCATAATTTCCACATT
This sequence comes from Allolobophora icterica, assembly GCA_963556255.1. Classification (NCBI taxonomy): domain Eukaryota; kingdom Metazoa; phylum Annelida; class Clitellata; order Crassiclitellata; family Lumbricidae; genus Allolobophora; species Allolobophora icterica. The sequence continues at coordinate 64,790,279 of OY744608.1, forward strand.
TTGAAATAAACTTTCAACACCTTGTCAAGTATTAATTGGTAGGCCTACATGAACTGCCTCTGACTTACGTGTATGCTGAGGCATGCGCTACCTGTCTCGTATTTAAACATTTTGAAAAAATAAGAACACTGCATATTATGAGCTCATTGCCAAGGCTTTCATCGAGGTCATCGCCATATACTGCTACATGGATTTTCTCTGAGTTGTGTATTTCTTCATCATTATATAATTCAAGCCTATATAGAAAACCAAACCTTGAGCATTGTAGTTCGTATGATGCTATAGTCCTCTTGTCAACTCGGTTGTGAATTGATTAACGATGGGCAGAAAATTGTCAATCGGAAACTTCTCTGAAGCAGAGTGCGCAGCTTCTGCAGGGCGCTCGACCATAATCCAATGGTAGGAGACGCAGCCTACGTTTTGGACGTGTTCTTGTTTGAACATATTCTGCCGTTCCACAACAGAGTCAGGAGCAGACTTCCGACCAGGAACGTTGTTGAACTGGGGATTTTTCAACAACAAATGTAGTACCACCAGTGACATTAGGCTCAGACGAGCCTGCATTTTGACCATCATCCACCGTGACAGCAGATGTAGCCTACTAATAGCTGTTGCTTGAAGGAAAACAGTAAAATACGGGGTGTCTTTGCAAGTACTTTCTCATCTTGAGATGCTTTTTCTTCACTTACCGCGTTTTTGAGAGCCACTAGGCCGATTAATTGCCCTCATGCCGATCTCCAATTCTGTTCTTGTCTGTTGGCTGAAATTACGGTACCGAGACTCTTAAAATTATACTATGCAATACTGATTTGCAAACTTAAACTGTATTGTGTAGCCTGATAGAATGCATATAATTTTAAAGGTCGAATCCTATAAAACTGCGTGTCTCAAAGCCACTGTCAGCACCAAATTGACAGCATAGCCTACAGCTGTGCACTGGTCACTATAGATGTGCACTTTAATGTAGGTCACCCGAGGTCAAAAGCGCATCTCAGACAGAATATACCACTGTCTGCACGACCTTTACCCCGAAACTGGATGCTCGTAGCGTTGAAGCTGATAATTATGCTCGAGGCTAGGATCGAGGCGAGGACCCCGGGCATAAAGGCGCCTTTATCCCGGGATCTTCGCCTGAGGGCGCTGGCTTGTGAAGGGACCTCTGTCCGTTTGTTGTCTTAAAGTAAGATATCTCTCAACAGCTGAAGATGCCACGCTTAAAGCGCTACTCGTGAACAATATTAACGCGATATTTCAAAATTGGGGTACCGACTGGATAATAAATAATTACCCAAAGCTGACAAGGCCGTATTGCTTGCGATTGGTCATTATGGAGTCGTTTGGTTAGGACTGAGGGCAATGAAATTGAGGGGGTCAAGCCGACCCCCTCGGGGGTCGGCCAAAGGCTTTAAGCAGGGGGGTCAAAAAAAGAAGCAAGGGGGTCCAACCCCCCGACCCCCCCGGCAAATCGGACCCTGGGTAATTGACAAGTTGCCTGGCTACAACCCGTTCCAGCATTTTAGACAGAACAGAGAGGTTGGAGATTGGTCGATAGTTTTTTACATCTGCGGTGTCTAGGCCAGGTTTCTTTGGTAGCGGAGTTATGGTTGCAACTTTGAAGGCCGTTGGAACTCTGCCAGTTGAGATGGAACGGTTGACCAGTTGAGTGACAAATGGGGCAATAGTACCGGCGCATTCCTTTAGCAGCCACGTAGGCAGCGGGTCGGCCGTTGACTGCTTGTTTGGAGTGCACTGGATAAGGCCCAGAATGTCATCGACGGAAACAGGCGAGAGCGAAGATAGGCGATGAGATGTGGTTGAATAGGTTGGGTCAGCAGCGTCGGCGGTGGACTCTCTCACGTCAGCAACTTTCTTGTCGAAGAAATGATGGAATTCGTCAGCTGAAATGAGATTGTCCGCTGGCGTGCGTCCCCGACCAAGCACCTTATCAATCGTTTGCCAGAGTTTGCGAGGTGCAGAACGCTGGGTCTTGATCGTCTGTAGCCAGAAATCAGACCGTCTGGTGTTTAAGGTATGGCGATACTGCCGGCTCCCTTCGAGCCATTCTGCACGACGCAAAGATCTGGCCGCCTCAGTCTTGGCACTGTGTACGCGGCGCTCTAGGCGCCGCACTCGTTTCTTTTGGTCTCGACAGACGTCATCGAACCAGGGATCGGATGGTCTCTTACGGATGGTCACCTTACGAAGAGGGACCAGCCTATCGAGAATGCTGGCGATGACGCTGTCGTAGACACTTGCCAGTTGATCGGCGTCCAGAGAGTTAATGAAGTCTGCGTCACATAAAGGCGACTCCTGAATAGCCGAGCGGAACTCGTCGACCTGAAAATGCTTCCAAGACCGGCGAGTTTCAGTGACATAGATTGGTGGTGGTCGTCGTAGATCTGTGGACCATTTGATGAGTCGATGGTCGGACAGACCGGTGTCGATCACGCCAATGGTTGGAGCTGGGAGGTCACTCCTAGTTATGACAGCATTGGCGCTTTAGAAGTTTGGAGATTACGATTACGACTATGATCACCACTGGCGAACTCCCGGAGACACGCAGAACCAATGGACGGATCAGTCGAAAGCAATTAGGCCTACATTCATAACGGTCAACACCAATTAACAGAGGCGGCGCTACACCATGGCGAGCCCTGCAGGCAGCGGCGGCGCCACGATTTGAAAAGTAGTACGGCAAATTAGAGGGTTTGGGGAACGGAAGCTTTCAACAGACAAAAAGTGGTTCGGCAAAAGTATGTTGCCGTACCACCTTAAAAAGTGGTACGGCTTTTACATAGGTGGCGCCGCCACTGGAGCCAGGGAAAATGCCCTGGTAAAAAGCCTTTGCCCTGGTCGTTGCCCTGCCAGAATTTTACCCTGCCCGTGATTTGTTCGGGGCATAAATCGCCCTCTGCACTGCATGGTTACTTGCATGACTGCCCTGGTTTTGCTCTGGTTATAAAATTTGTCTGGCGCCGCTACTCAGAGGCGTAACTTTGGTCTAAAAAGTGGGGGGTACCAATTTCTCAAATACACGAAGCAAGGCGGAGACTGCGATATGTAGGAAGGCACAATAATAAAATATTGATTGGCATTGTTCAAAAAGTGGGGGGTACGGTACCCCCCAGTCCAAAAAGTTGGGGGTACGAGTACCCCTCGTACCCCCACAAATTACGCCTATGCCGCCACTGCCAATTAACGGGCTCTGTTGACCTTTCCAAAAGGATCGAGCCCGAGTCTTTCCAGTTAGCAACCTAAAACCTCATAGGCCTACGCTGGCCAATGAGGTCACGCGGATGTCCTCCATAACAAGCTATCTAACAACGTCCAAATCACTCAAAAACAACGGCGGAAGAGAGACAGAATTCAAATAACGCACTAAAAACCCCAAGGTTGCAGTGTATGTGATGTTCTGAAATTTTGAATTCATACATAGGCGTAATTCGTGGGGGATACGAGGGTACCGTACCCCCACTTTTTGGACTGGGGTACCGTACCCCCACTTTTTGAACAATGCCAATCAATATTTTATTATTATGCCTTCCCAGATATCGCAGTCTGCGTCTTGCTTCGTGTATGCAAGAAATTGGTCCCCCACTTTTTAGACCAAAGTTGCGCCCCTGAATTCATACATGCCAGCATGCCCACATGGAGAACATATTATAAGAACCATATTTCAATATGGGACCCGTAGAGAGCCCATGTGGGTTCCATCTAATGCGCTTCGAAATGCTAGCAGGGTAAACGTTGTAGGACATAATCATCGGTTCCCAACTTATAAATGTTCGGTAAAATTTATACGTTCCTCCATCCTACATTGAACTCCACGGATGGATGGGGGAGCTTCAGTGGCATTATTATGTGGTCGATTAATTATTATTATACCTGACAGTTACTATCGTAGGGTCCATATTCGACCCATAACTGGCCGCAAGTGCGGTCACTTGACACCAGTGGCCTACATGGTAACCAATAGGCCTAATTCAACGTTGATCGTTTTGAATAGTTGCGCATTCCTATTATGGTAGATATAATATGTTTAAGTCAATCTTGCCTCATTTAAGGATCTCAGTTGTGTTATTTGAAATAGTGCAGCTGGTTTGGAAATTTTAATAATATGCAAGTTTTCTTCCACTTTTGTATAGGCCTATAGACGTTGCATTGTACACGCGAACGACATAGGCCTAATATTGATATCTGCCTCAGTGTGTAGAGTTGTAGACTTTAAGAAATGATGTATGTAGGCCTGTGTGTGTGCAGAACTTGCACACACAGTTTATATTTAAATGCCAACATTTCTAATTTATTCTGTCAGATCTTCTTGTGATAACCTACACCGTAATCTTGGATCAGATATTAAAATAGGCTAAGGAACTGAACTTTTCTGCTATAGCCTATAATGGTCGGGAGCGCCTCTGAGTAGGGATCTTGAAGGGGCGCTATACAAATTTCGATTGATTGATTGATTTTGAATTTATAATTTATCTACTCTAAAAAGTTTAAAATTGATGTGACTGTTGCACTTAAAGATGTTTCAGCTACTGCCATATTTTCTTGTTCTAAATAATGATTCAGAGAGTGTTAACTTGAGATTGCTAGAATAATAATTTATCTTACTTCTGCTAACTTATTATTATCGTTAATTAGTATTACTATTATTAACCTATTATTACCTCTGTAAGCTTATAATTCTTACTATTATATATCATTTTGCTCCAATTTAACCTCTAGTCAACTTGTGTCTGAGTGTAAAAGCATATTTTGAGCATTTTCAGTATTTGACACTCTTTCCGGTAGCTCTGTCCTTCTGTGGCACCCAGTCGGAAAACCCGGCCTAGAGCTGCCAAAGGTCAGGGAAGTAGAAAACACGAAGACAATGGACACAGCTAGCAGGAAGGTGTACCCTAGTATATGGGAAAGAACAGTTCTTCAGTTCATGGGAAACTCATAACACAGAAAATGAAGAGTCCAACTGTCCAAGCCTGTGTGGACCTAAAGACTGTAAAGCAGTGGTGCACAACGTCCGGCCCGCGGGCCAAATCTGGCCCCCGACGAGTCTTCATGTGGCCCGCGATGTCCAACAGGAAAAGCGACTATTTATGAGCCAGCACTAACATTAAGTCTACAGTTACTTGCGCACTGTGGTCATTGGAAAAACCATCAGTATAATAGTAATATAGATGTACCATGAGTCCCCTTCCTCTATAACTTCTTATATTTACTTTTATACTTGTTTTAGTGCACACATTATCTTCATAAATTTTGACATGCATTCATCCCAACTAAGCGGAGTCATCACTTGTTTGGCCCCCGAAGGGTTCAAAGAAATCGTTTAGTGGCCCTTGGCCGAAAAAGGTTGTGCACCACTGCTGTAAAGTTACGAGATTGCAGTTGGGTGCTCGCTGTGCCATTCAAGGTCGTGAAGTACACAACGTAAGATCACCGGAGACGCGTCCACAGCTGCAGGAGAACCAGTAGAAATACATATGATTAAAACTTATATGAGCAGCGAAAAGAAGTCAGAAAATTCGACGATCTAAGCTCAGAGTCGATAATGTAGATATTGAAACGATGAAATATAAAATTAAGTAAAAATGCCACAATAAATAAAAACAAAACAAAACATCCAGTAGCCTGCCTGCCCTCATCGCGTAGGCTCTACGCAATACAAGCCGGGATTGGCGAAATGAAGTATAAAGACGCAGAAATCATAATTATGATAGGTTATTGGAGTAGGCCTACGGAAAGCGGAGCAAGAACGCAAGAAAATATTAAGAAAAGACAATTGCACAGACCTGTTTAAGGAAATAGCTGACATCTATCGAAAAGTATATAGGCAGAAAAGCGAATGCATGCAAGCATAAAACAGGCAACGCTGAAGTCGAACGTGGAAAAAGGCAGAGGCTGACAATGTGTGACAGTGCGAGAAGGCGATGTCGGTGGTCCGAGTTGGCAGAGAGCTTGGAGACCGACTCCGGACATCAACTGGTAGACAGTATGCAGAAAAGCCGAAGATCTCCAGCAATATTCACTTCATAACTGGAAAGCTCGAGTGTGGCTTATGGAACAGGCATCCATGGAAACAGAACCAACAACCTGAAATTTGCGGATGACGTCAATATAGGCCTAATTGACGAAGAAAGAAAACTTATTCATCAAAATATGAGCCCCAATTTGAAAGCAAATCCTTTGTAGAAAAGATTGAAACAAAGGATTATATGTTGTTATTTTGATGTATTAGTTATGGCTCTTGCCAAAGAGTTCTGAACTCTTTGGATGTTCAACTACACACGCGCAAGCAATTCTCGTAACTGCACTTAATTTTATTACCAACTCATTCAAAGATATATATCCACAAATGAAACGTTCTTGTTCTGGCTATTTAAGCGAAATTATTCAAAGCAGCGTCCCTACAGACGAAAGACATGTCCCGACAATCGAATCTTAAAATGTGCAACAGAAAAGTCCAGACAACTCGGTTCTGGCGATGATCGGATAATCGTGGAAGTAGGGCTGAGCGGGTAAAACTATACTCTCTCTCTGTCTACTTCTTGTCCGACTTCTCTTTCTCGCTGTCAACGGAGGAAGGCGACTCGCTGTAGAGGACGTGAGGCAGATCACCATACATGTGCGACTTTATCACCTCCTGTTTGTCAAAGAGAAGGCATCGTAATCGTAATCATCAAGTAAAGTAATAGTAAGTAAACGTTAGTAGTAAGTAAATAAATAAGTAAGTAAGTAAGTAAGTAATTATACTCTTTATTAACCAATTGCTAATCGCACTTTGGTGTACAGACATCTAATAAACAGTTAAAAAGAATGTAACAGCCTAACAATAAATGCGTTGCGCATCAGGCTGTCCTCTAGGGAGATGATGGAGGGGATTATATGCGGTCATCATCACGGGGACGGAGGGAGTAGTATGTGTTTTTGGCTGGAGGCCTAACTAACTTTCAAGTAAACTTTGTTACTCTAAAGCTAAGCGCAGGGCACCAGCTTATTCATGTGCGCTGCGTCAAGTCAGCGGGGTAACCCAAGGGTTGTCTATCAAAGCTCAATCGGCTACCATCGCTCGTGTATAAGCTCAGCGCTCGTGAATAAACTGGTGCCCTGCGCTTGGCTTTCGAGTGGCGCTTTAGAAGTTTGGAGTTTACTTCATAGAAAAAGCATTGCGACTTATACTATGTTGAGGCGACTCATACAACCGTGCGATAAACTACATGTAAAAAAATTTTCCTACCTGAATGCAATGTTCTCTTTTTGACTTTTTGACTCTTCTGCATAATCTCTGAGAACAATATCATAATCATTAACATAATTAGCACACTTGATAATGATCATCATCATCGTCGTCATATCGAATACTATGCCTAATCATGTCGACCTTAATCAAATCCTAACGTAAACTCATCACGATGAAGTCAATATCTGATCATCATGTAAACAAATTCTAATGCAATCTAATCGCAATCTAATTGTGTTCTAATCATACTCGTATCATATTATAATCCTATCATAATCTAATCTTCGTGTAGTAATTAATCTAATCAGAGGACTCTACTCGAATCTTATATAAATCTATTCCAATCCTGATCTACTCCGAAACGAAACCTAATTATAATAAGTTAATAAAATCATCTATTCATTATGAACGATATCGGAATCTTATCCAATCCTTTTCTAGTCCTAACCTAATATAATCCTTATTTAATAAGTAACCCAATTTTAATCCAATAATGACAAAATATCCAATCCAATTCTACTACAAATTTAATCCTATTTTAATCCTAATTCAATCCTACTTTAATCTTAATTCAATCCTATTTCAAGCCTAATTTGATCCTGTTCAAAGCCTAATTTGATCCTAATTTAATCCTGGTTTATTCCTAATATAATACTATTTTAGTCATAGCCTAATTCGCAATGTTTCTCATCGGAGTGTTCCATCTGAGAGAAGATCGGCTGCTGAGACTGGTGGCTATACGTACAACGATGCTGAGGATGACCATGAGAACCACAGCGATGCCAACCACCCCAAGTGCAGTTACTATAGCAATGTACTGCGTCGAAAAAGTCTTAGACAAGTCCTCTTCCTTATTCGCCTCTGCATCTTTTCCCTTTCCAGCCAACTCCGTGATTGCTGAAACAATTTAATAAATTTAGCAATTTAATCCTAATTTGAACCTGATTTAATCCTAATTTGATCCTGCTTTAAGCCAAATTTAATTCTGATTCTGATTCTGGTCGGTAGCGAGGCAAAACCTATACTATTAAGCGTGCAATTGTTACTACCGCCGTTTACCCTCTGTGTAAAAACCAATGCGATGCTGGTCGGTTGCCATTGAAAGCGATGCTGGTCGGTAGCGAGGCAAAACCTATACTATTAAGCGTGCAATTGTTACTACCGCCGTTTACCCTCTGTGTAAAAACCAATGCGATGCTGGTCGGCTGCCATTGGTCCTAAGTTGATCCTAATTTGATCTTGATTTAATCCTAATTTAATACTAATTTAAGCATAATCTAATCCTAATTTAAGAATAATTTAATCCTACTTTAAGCATAATTTAATCATTGATGAAATAACGGATATACATATAGCGCCAATCCATTCCTAATCTAATCTAATCTTCATGTTATAACAAATCAAATCAGTGGCTAGACAATTAATCCTTATACCCGGAAACCTGTTACATTCATCTCTGGTTTCATTCCTCTCTTCCTCCTTACCTTCTTCCCTCTCTGCCTCTCTCCCTTCTATTCTCTCCCTTCCGCTCTATTATATCCTACTCGTTCCCTCCCTCTACCCGTTCCTCGTGAATTCTTCACTCTCTCCTCTGTCTCTGCTTCCCTCTCCAAAAAAGCTCTCTCTCTCTCTCTCTCTCTCTCTCTCTCTCTCTCTCTCTCTCTCTCTCTCTCTCTCTCTCTCTCTCTCTCTCTCTCTCTCTCTTACACTCCCTCTTTCCATGCATCTCACTCTATCTCACTTCCTCCGTTGCTCTCCGTCCATACGCCTCGTACTCCCACTTTCTGTTCCTTCTTACTTAATCCTATCTCATGCCATCTCTCCCGCTATCTCACTTCATCCATCCTCTATCCGTCTCTCAGTCGCTCTCTCCGTTAATATCGTCTTCCTGCTCTCTCCGTTCCTGCCGACTTCCTCCTCTCTCATGCCATCTCTCCCTCCGTCTCTCTTCTTCCATCCTCTGCATCTCCTTTCCTTTCATTCTCTCTCTCTCTTCTATCTCTTCCTCTCTATGCTCTTTTCTCTCAATCTCTCTCTCTTTCTCTTCATCCCCCTCTCTCTCTCTTTTCTTCTCTCTCTTTCCCTTTCTCTTTCTCCCTCTCTTCTCACTTTACTCTCTCTTCTGTCTCTTCATCTCTTTATCTCTCTTCTCTCTCTTTCTCTCTCTTCTCTTCTCTATTTCTCTCTCTTTTCTCTCTCTTTGTCTCTCTCTTCTCTTCTCTTCTCTTCTCTTCTCTTCTCTTCTCTTCTCTTCTCTTCTCTTCTCTTCTCTTCTCTTCTCTTCTCTTCTCTTCTCTTCTCTTCTCTCTCTCTCTCTCTCTCTCTCTCTCTCTCTCTCTCTCTCTCTCTCTCTCTCTCTCTCTCTCTCTCTCTCTCTCTCTCTCTCTTTATCCCTCCTCATCCCTTCATTCATCTCCTCATTCCTCCCTGCTTACCCGATTTTCCAGCTGCATTGGTTGTCGTAATCTTTTCAGTTGCCTTGCTATCGACTTCAATATCCAGAGGAACATTGGACTCCAGCTCCACTCTCTTTCCATTTCCGGACAGGAGTGGCGCATGCGTCGTCATCAGCGGACGACCAACGTGGTCATAGCCAGCGTACTTGACCTTCGGAGTGTCCTTGACATTTTCGTCGAATTCTCCGTAGACTGGACTGGTGAGAATAATGACATCCTCGCTAGATATCTCCGACGGCTGACGACCAAAAGTGTCGTCCAATGATCGAGACTCAGATTCGTCTGTCTTATGCTCAGATCCCTCTGCACCAACATGCAGCAAAACTCATTAAAATACACGCATACATGCGTATATAAATAAGTGTATGCAAACTTACATGCACACACATATATATACATAGATACATACTACATACATACACATACATACATGCTTACATACATATATATATACATACGCACATATATACATACACACATACATGCATACATACACATATATATAATACATACATGCATGCATACATACATACATGCACACATGCTCACACGTATACATACATAAATTCATCCATCCATACATGCCTAAATACATACATACATACATACATACATACATACATACATACATACATACATACATACATACATACATACATGCATACATACATTCATACATACATACATACATACATGCATGCATACATCTATATATATATACAGTTACACACATAAATATATGTAGTTTCCTAAATACATAAATACATACACACATACATACAGTGTGCACATACATGTACGCATACATAATTATATACCTCATTACGCGGACATGACATAGTCTGTATAGTAATTACTCATTTACTTACAATCTATGGAGGCGGGTAAACGAGGTCTTACCTTAACCCTAGCACGGCAAAGGGAGAGAGGGAGCAACAAGGACAGGTAGTGGTCCGTGTGGTCCGTGGACTAGTTAGCTCATATAATAAATAAGCGTTATATATAGCACCATTATGATCTCGCAACTTATCTTATCGCCTTACATTCACTCGCTGCAACGCAAGATAAATGGCAGAATACATTACGTAGGTATTGTATTGTAAGAGTAGATTACCGTCACATGTCTGAAGACATTCGTCACGTGTTTCAAACCTGTTTCCGTTTCCGGAACATCCGCCATAATAGAACAATTCGCAGGAGCCCTTTCGTTGATCAAAAAACCACTTGGCCTGTCCAGACGAATCACAAGGTAACTGTTATTGTAAGAGTTAGAATACTATTTATAAAAATGCAGTAATAACAAAATAGAAGTAACATTAATTATGGTACTAGTGGCAGTAACAACAATAGAAATGGTAGAAATGCAATATCAATAGTAACAGTAATGACAATAGTAACAGGAATAAAAATAGCAATAGTAATATTGATACAAAAATAGTAATAGCAGGGATTAATATTGTTGCCTGGTATCCAGCGCATGATCCCGGTTCAAGAGGAAGTTGGCAAACAAACGACGTTGGGGTCCATCGTCTGTCCTTTGAATCTTCGTTGAAACCTGATCCAATGGAGTCAATCCTCGCGTTTCTGAAAGAAACGGACGTAATCTTGCGAAATGATGCATGATTCAAAAGAGTAATCGAATGTTAATGCCTGTATCTGTCTATCTTTCTGTCTTTATCAGTCTGTCTGGCTGTCCGTCTGGCTGTATCGGTATGTCTGCCTAGATCTCGGTCTGTCGGTATCGGTCTGTCTGTCTTGGCAATAGCCAGTTCCATGGACGACGTGTTTTACCTGCATGGAATTTGTTTTACAGTTAATTGTGATGGACATGTTTTACGATATGAATATATTATAAATTTTAACGTTTAGAAATTCTAATAGACCCCTAATTAGAAATTGCAATTATAACTTCTATTGCGCCAGTGTCTAATGCACCGGGCATCACCTATGACGCATCAAACCGAGCCGTAATCAGTTAAGTATCCAAACAACCAGTCCGTAAGGCAGAGAGGCAGCCTATGGTGGATAAGAAATTATAAAAAGTTAAAAGAAAATGTTTTTGCTACACTGGATATACATAAAGAATTCTGCCTTACACGAATTCTCTGTTGGGTCGAGGTCCATCGACATCAGAGGCAGGTAACCAGTCTCGCTCATCAGTCATCGTCTCTCGCGAGATCTGAATGGGTCGTTGTCTTGGAGACATCTGACGAGGAGGGGGAGGGAGTGGTGGAGGAAAGTATCCGCCATTTTGATTCGTCTGGAATCGCGGTGGATCGATCTGAGACCTTGAAAGCGACAGACTCTGGCTAGAATATTTGTTTTCATCTAGGGAGGGTATGGGAAAGTTGGCGGGACCGTTCTGATCACGATTGACGAAGATCTGAAGGAAGGTGAAACGATCGTTGGGTAAGCGGTTTCTGAAGCCATTGTTGTTTCGTCTGCGCTGAGCCTGGCGCTCTTTGTCCTGTTCTTGCCAGGTCAGCTTCTCGCGACCCATGACATCCGGTCTCTCAGCTCGCGGGTCTTCTCTGCTTCCGCTCCGGCGACCGTCCACGCCCGCGTGGCTCAACCTTCTGGAATCCTGTTCCACCCTACCGACTCCAGTTCTTCCAGCCAGTTGCTCCACTAGAGGCTGAGGGAGGTGGAGGACGTGGAAAGGGATTTCGGCGTTCCCCTTTCCTCTAACTGGAAAACTGTGGGACGATGATGAGAAAGAAGACTGGAGTTGCTTTGGTGACTGGCGAGGGAGCCCACCACCTACCGACGCTGCCATTCGATCTGGTCTCATCGCACGAGGCACGAGACCGTTAGCTGCATAAGAGACACGGCTTGCCATTCCCTTTTCCATTTCCAAGTCCTGTAACTTCTTAGCCCGTTGCCGCGTTTCGAAAATCATTGAGTTCCGTCTTAATGTCAAGGCATTTTGTGGGTTTCCAGCGTTGCCGTCTGGTCTCGGTCCGGTTGAGTCTCGCCAGTTTGGTGTTTGACCCGGAGGTCTGGATTTTCCCATCATCTCCTCACCAAACCAAAATGGAAGATTGAGTCTTCCTGGTGCCAAGTCTGAAACGACGATGGCCTGTTCTATCCATCGAAAGTTCTTGAGCTCCTGTGGCATATGACGACCGTCGTTGACAAAATGTCCGAATCTCTGGAACCCGACGGCAGGAGACTGACGATTCTCTAGGTTCCTGGATCGCTGGACAACTGGAAATCTTTCTTCAAAAAGTGTTAGATCCATCTCTGCCCGTTTGTGTGCTCTAATATCGTCAGCCTTTCTCGAATCTGAATAGCCGGTGGATCTAGACTTCTGACGTGAGGAAGTTCCCGAATTTCTTCCGAGAGGCACTGGATCGAAAAGTGAAACGGGAGATTCCCGGGCGTCCTGCTGCAAAAGGCTTCGTAGAGTTGCAATGTCAGATTCGATCATCGCTTTCTCTGGTTGGTTGGACGGCGCTCTGAACTCTGAACTTCGAGACCGTTGGGCTGTCGGTTGTTGTTGCTGTTTCTGCTGTTGTTCGTGTGGTTCACTGCCTGAGGATTTGCCTAACAGATGAAAGCGTTTCTCGGAAGGCAAAGTCGACTGTCTGGCTCTGCGCTGCTCTTCTGGCTTTCCTGAATCTTCGACGTATGTGTCACCCAGTAGCATCTTTTGGTCAGCAACGTTGTCTCCTGGACCGCCAGAACGAGGAAGAGGAAACGCCAGTGAACGTAGAAAAGGCGGAGGAGGCGGAGGTGGAGGCAGTTTCCGCCGGAGTATGTCTAAAAAGAAGTCTGGTCCTGCAGGTTGACGAGGAGGCGGTTCCGCCAAAGAAGAAGATATAGGCAACCAGTCTGGTTCCGCGAACCGTTTTGGCATTCTCAGATTTTTTGTATCTTCTTGAAAGTCGTTCAGTGGCCCAGATCTATCCATATTCCTTCCGGTGCAGGTGACGAAGCAGGTGTCTATGGTTTCGAAGTTGTTTGGGTTCCCGCCACACCCACTGTAGGTGAACGATTGGCAGGAGCCATTGAACGGGTTGAAGTACCACCTGTGCAGATTCTCGGTGCAATGACCTCTTACTTTGTGCAGTGAACAGAAGGCCGGGCGACGGTAGTCTTGTGCAGATTTCGCAAGTCGCATTGAAGGTATCTCGAATTTCGTTCGTGCCGCGAGGTCTCCACTGGAAATTCTCGCATTGCCATCTGTATGAGGGTTCTCTCTATCCTTAAGCATTCCATCCACGGAGAAAGGTGTCGCAACAGGTGGTCCGTTTGCGAGTGGTGGTTGAGCAGCATTTCTAGAGTCCATTCTTCTCTCTGAAGGGTTCAATGTAATTCTTTTGGGTGTCTTTTTCGACGTCTCGACGGACGCCAGATGAGGCAAACTGTCGAACAGAGGAGTCGCTTCTGGAAGTTGGTGGAAAGAGCCGATGTTTCTTCTACCGTCTTTCGCAATGGTGTGTTCTTCTTGCGTTGGATCCCGAGACAAATCATATGACCTTGTTCTACTGTCGAGCGGTGACTTAACTCTAACCGGTAATCTGGTTACCGGAACTCCAAGAACAGGTGTCCTAGATTCTACGGGTACGGTGTGTCTGGTCGGGATCTCGATAGCTTCTGCTGGTCGAGACTTTTTCGTGAACGCCTGACCGCTTACTTTCTGCAGTTTATAATCCTTTGAGTTCCTCGTCACCTGTTCTGTCGTCTTCATCGTCGACATCATACGAAGTCCGTCCTGAAGCTCCCGGTTATCGGTGTTTTCCTTTTGTGCGCGTTCCTTTCCCGCGTTTCCCTGTAAGGCAAATGCCAATTTAGGTGTGAATTCTCTTGGAGGCTCCTTTACACTTGACTGCTTCGATGTCGCCAGCACAGACGGAATCCCGACTTCGCTTTTGTTTGGCATCACACGAGGCCCTCTTGGAGTTTCAAAAGAGGGATGTTCGTTTGGTTCCTCCTCTCTGTTCTCTTCTTCAGGTGCCTCTTTCGGTCGGATTGGCACTTCTTCGTGCTCCTGTCCTGTCAGTCTGTCAGGATTTTGGAAACCCTCTGGTTCTTCTCTGTCGATGTCATCATCATCATCCTGGTCGTCTAAAGGTCCTGATCTTTCTGTCTGCCCTGGTTCATCATCGTCAGGTGACGGTTCCTCAACTGGCGATTCTGGTTGATCTTCTATCACCATCAACGGAGTGGCTAAGCCTCTGCTCAGTTCTGTATTATCTGAATCGGGATTCGAAGGACTTGGCTGGTCGTTTGCCGGCAATGGTTCCTGTGGGGTCTCTGTTGTCAACAAGGCCGCCTCTGGACCTTCTTGGAAGTCCTTTCTCTGTCCAGTGGTGCTCTTTTCGTTTTCTTGGTCCTTCTCTGGTGCAACAGGAAGAGTCGTTTTGTTAGAAGCCTTCTGATTAGGAGCCGTTGCAACTCGGGTAACTTCGACTTCCACGCTTCCCGAAAGTTTCTTCTGAATTCCTGATGGCGGCAGAGGTGGTGGGGACGTCATTTCTGGTTTTACTCTTCCTGTTGTGTCTTTGGTTTCTTTAGTCGTTCCTAACAACCCAGCAGTCGTCCGTTTTGAGTTGTGTTGGTCACTTTCAGCCGGAACAACTGGAAGAGTGGAAAGAGTTTCAACGGAGATTTGTACTTCAGGCTGCGGCTGCAAATCATCCTCCGTTGCTGTTAGGACCAAATGCCAAAGAAGACACTTAAACCTTGTAGTAACATAAGGTAAGAAAAGGTGGAGATGTGTGGTGAAGGTGGGTAGGCTACATGGGGTGAATTAAGTTGAATTATGGTCAAGAAATATAAGTTAAGATTGTGCAAAGTTAAGTTGAGGTAACTTTTTTAAGTGGAGTGGAGCGAGGCAAGGCGAAGTCACTTCGACAGCAAATTCATAGGCCTATATAAAACAATTGAAGCCCATATAGCAACTTTTCAATATGGGCTTCAATTGTCCTCCCATATGTATGACAATATGCGACCTTTTGTATTCGTTGTTTCGTCCTCTTCATATGTCATACATACAGTATGAAAGATCTACATAATGTAATATGTAAGTCTTAGATAGGACATACAAAGCCTAGCTGTATGTGGGAATATTGCCAAATTGGCGTCAAGTGTCCAGGAGCGTATTCAGTTTAAGATCCTGACCCTTATGCGCAATAATTGTCTTGTTGTCGGTTCTGCTCCATAATACCTTAGGGACTTCTGCATTTCGGTGTCTTTGGTTGGCTGCACATGGACTCATATGCACACTGCTACAGCTCAGTCCAGAAGCATTGCCTACATTGAACCCATCAACTGGAATCGCCTTCCTCCAGAGCTGAGGCTCGAGCTCCTCAGTTTGTTCCTTCCACAGTTTCGTAAGCGCCTGAAGTCTGTATTATTCGACAATAGTTTCACTGATTCGGGTGGGGCGCCACTGATGAGTTTTTTTCTTGAAGCGGCGCATTATAAATGTCAGGTTACAATTAGAAACGTGTCCTACATATGACGCTGTGTCAGAGTAAGGGATCAAAGTTACTGGAGGACCAGTATGGGTATCAAAATAAGATGTCTCAACAGAAGACAAGAGGAAAAGACTGTATACAAATCACAATAGATCATGGCCTATTGTGTCATAAGGCTATATAATAGAAAACAATCGAGGAAGAACAATCTTTTGCACCTTTTCTGAAGCTGGTAAAAACTCTATTTCTGGTTCAAACGACACAAAATTCACACAACGTAAGACACCTTTATATTAATTATAACAATAATTAGAAATATCAGTGTAATAAAATGTTGTGACTAATCACATTGTAGTAACTTGTTAGAAACATCCGTCCTTGTAATAAAAATAGTAATTAAATATACTAGTGCCCTTAATTACATCTGAAATGGTTATTAATAGCGCTATTAATAATAATAATAATAATAATAATAATAATAATAATAATAATAATAATAATAATAATAAAAATAATAATAATAATGATAATGATAATTATCTAATAAATGATAATGATGATGATGATGATGATGATGATGATAATAATAATAATAATAATAATAATAATAATAATAATTCCTTACACTTTTTTCTACATTAGTTAATGTTTAAGTCCCTGAGGGATCCTGTATACCTCGGGGCATTTTAAAATAATAATAACAAATAATAGAAAATAATAATAATTATTATTATTAGCGTTATTAATAGCACTATTCCTTCGCGTGTCCTGCTTTACCTGTAACATCGACACAGAATCGATGGCACTCCTCTTGAGTTTCGAAGTTGTTACCGATGCCTGGACAACCCTGGAAGAGGAACTGTCGGCAGGAACTGGTCCCGGAGTCAAAGAACCACCTGTTCTGCTGCGCACCTCCGCAATCTCCTTCAGGTGGTGGCATGATACATGCTTCTGGTCTCAATGGTAATCGCTCCTCAGCTATATTGAACATCAGAAACACAACTGATAGAGAACACCCGTCTGCTCTGTCAATCTCCGAATCTTCCAAAGTCAAATCTTTAAAGTAAAATTTGCATCATAACCCCAAAGTCATGAAGTCAAAACTCCTTAAGTAAAAATTCCAAAGTCAAATCTCCAAGGTCAAATTTCCAGAAGCCAATGTTCCAAAAGTCAGATTTGCTAAAGTCATAACCTGAAGTCATAACTCCACAGTCAGATCTTCTAAAGTAAAATCTTCTACAGTCAAATCTCCAAAAGTCAAAACTCCTAAAGTCAAGCCTCCGATTGTATTGTATTGCATATTTGTTTATTCAATCGTAAACAGCTGTCATAACGCAGCAGTAACAAAGGTTTAGATTTTGGCTGATATGGCTTTAGAGTCAGATCATTATCAACTGTTTATCTTTTTAAAGTGAAAACTTTAACAGTCGAATCTCCAAAACTCAAAACTTTAAAAGTAAAATCTCAAAAAGTCACACTTCAAACGTCAGATCTCCAAAAGTGAATTCTCGAAAAATCAACTTCCTAAATCGAAGTCTCTTAAGTTATATCTCATAAAGTCAAATCTCGAAATCTCCCAAACACGAAATCTCCAAAGTCAAATTTCCAAATTATCCCAAATGTCGTCAATGGATCGTGTTGCTTACCGATCAGAGGGGTCGTCCATACGACCGACACAAAGCACGTCACAAGGAACAACATCGCGATCTAAAGAGTACAGCGAATCAATCAATCAATCAACCGATCGATCGATCGATCGATAAATCGATCAATCAATTTTCGTTCAATCACAATGTCAAGCTGGCAATTACGCCAAAAAACGATTTGGCTAGTGGAGCTAATATTTTAAAGAACCGTTATATCTTAAAAGAGTTTAAATTTTTTACACACCCGATGAACGCAGGTTGCGGGGAGAAAATAGGGCCTTATAAGAAGTGACTGCTATTTGAGCTGGAGGCGGCACATTGCAGTCTTGTTGTCCTCGAGACCAAGGTCTTGGTCTCGAGTGCACTCGAGTTCGTTTTTAAAAGTCTTGGTCTTGGTCTTGGTCTTGAGACCAAAAGTCTTGGTCTTGGTCTTGAGGTTCAAGGTCTTGGTCTTGGTCTTGGTCTTGAGGTTCAAAGTCTTGGTCTTGGTTTTGCAAGACCAAGACCAAGACTTTTGACAATGTGAACAGTTATCTAACAAAACGCAAGAATTTTATAAATTAATTTTGTCCAATCATTACTAATACAATTGCTTTAGTATTTACACGGTGTGAGTGAGGCTTTACTGTTGTTTTGGACAGTTATCTTGATTTCAGGTTATTTACCATGGAATGATTTAAAAACAGATTCACGATTTGTACATTTTCATCAAGTGCTTGAAAAGCTGCTCTGTGTGCCAGTGATTTCAGCACCTGTAGAACGTATTTTTCACATGGCAGAATTTTTATGAGGCCCCCACAGGTCACGTCTTGGTCAGAAAATTCTGAGCGAATTGTTTTTTTTTATAAAATGCAACAGGCATTTGGAATAACATTTCGCATGAAGGACTTTTGTAAATATGAATTCGGAATTATCTGTTGTCTGCATTTGGAGTTGGGTTTTTTGTGAATAAAATAAAAGACTCATGTTTTAATTAAAATAGCGAGTAGTCCGACTTGACAATTTTTTTAATAAGTAATATAAGTCTGCATATGGTTGTGATTTTTGGGTCTTGTTCTCGGTGTTGGTCTTGAGTTTAAAAGTCTTGGTCTTAGTCTTGGTCTTGAGGTTCAAGGTCTTGGTCTTGGTCTCGAGGTTCAAAGTCTTGGTCTTGGTCTTGGTCTCGACGTTCAAAGTCTTGGTCTTGGTCTTGGTCTTGAGGTTCAAGGTCTTGGTCTTGGTCTTGAGGTTTAAGGTCTTGACAACAAGACTGGCACATTGTAGGAGGATGAGAAGAATTCTGCATGTATCGTGGCGTTATAAAATATCAAATAGGCCTAAAACTATAGGAGAACAGGCGGGAGAAGAAGATGCAGAGAACGCTATCAGAAAGAGAAGATTAGAATGGATTGGACAGGTATAGTGCGTGTGGACAAATATAGAAGAGCCAACCGAGTGATGGTCCGGATCGCTGAATGGAAAAGGAGAAAGGGAAGTCCACGGAAGAGCAACAGAGACAAATTGAGGTGCCTGTGGATGTTATGGGACGAGGCCGGAAGACTATAGCGACGGACAGAGTCCGAAGTACATATACCTGCACGGGAAGAACTAAGTACCGGTACTAAAAGTTCTATGTGATGATAAGCAGGATATCAATTAAGCATGCGAACAGTCCCTTCGTGAGGTACTTCAATGACGCTGTAGATATGCTAAGACACACACTAAAGTCATATCTGTAGTAAGAAATGGTGCTTTAAATCAGTGAGCGAGACGTAAGAGTTTTCTCTTGAAGTGGCACTTTATAAATGTTAGACTACAATTAGACTTATTGCAATTGCAATTTAAAAGTATAAGCTCCACTTATCAATTCGTTTCTTTCCGTTGAAAGAGGAACACGCGTATATTCAGAGTTTTATCCTCTCTGAGTAGTCATCTTTGAGGGGCGCTATAAAGGGACTGTGCATATACATGTATACCTTTCACAAGCATTTAAAACTGTTCTGCATCCTTTATCACCGGGTTTGGACTCGGAGCTCTTCTGAGTAGGTATCTTGGAGGAGCGCTATATAAATGCTCTGAATGAAAGAAAGAATGAATATATGCTCTATTGCGGAGAAATCATCCTCATCCTACCAATCATGAGTTAGCTACGATTCCATTCGCGTCCTCTGCAGTTCTCTTCACCTGAGTCAATACGAGAAGAAATCTTCGTTGTCGTCTGCACTTCCAAACGATCGACTGTCCCGCACCAAAATGCGACACTTATCGTCCGGTCTCGGTCGTGATAATAAACGCCTGGCAAAACACACTCGACAGATAGCATCACGTACGCATGCGCAATGACACTGACTGTGACCCCGCGGGCGTTCTAGTACCACCGTTACAGTCCGATCATAAAGCTCGGAGAACATTATTTTTAACGATGGTCGTAAAAGCAACAATGAGTTCCCTCTGGGCTCCAGCACATATATCGTTGTTTCAGAGGCTGGAACGGACCACATCCTCCAGCGATGCTTTCAAAGAGTCTGGACAACTCACCTCTACACAAGAGAAAATTCATCATCAGGTGAGCAGCATACCTGCAATTTCACCAACTGCTGAAGCATTCATGATGCTATCGCTGACATTCCGATATACACGGAGTTCGAATAACAATGACAATGGATTCTCATTAACAAACAACACGTTATTGAATATTCAATGAATTCTCTCTGTCCTTATTATCATTTAAATGCAGAATACGTGCATCGTGAGGAAACTATTTCCGCTTCATTGTTGCCGAAAATAATAGAAACGTGAACACTTTTCTATAGATAGGCCTTCTCTCGACCTACTTGAACAACAGGAGAAACTCTCCTTTGGATCTGTGGATCTTTTGGTAGACACTTTGGGTCTTGACCTGGCATCGATTATGACCCTCCCTGCCTATCGATTTTTTTGGCGCTATAGAAATCTCGAAATTACGATCCAAGAAGCCATCATCCGACATACGAATAGGTATCTATCTGTAGCATTGTCTACATCCGGTGACATTGTACTAAAACGTATATACTCCGTAATCTATACCAAGATACCCACTGAATTCTACATAACCAAGCAGTAACAATCTAATTATCTAATTATCTTTTATCTTATTATTTTTCGTAACTAGAGTTCAATCACTGTCTGTCTTGTACACTGCTGCGGTGTATCAACCAGTTAACGATCAATAATGAAAACGAATAATTATGATGATCAGATAAGGATTGAATATGACTGCAGCTATTGAACATGTTGCACTTCAGCTGGAAATGTTCGAGATGGATGGATGGAAGAGGTTAATTCCACCACTGTCGTTTCGAATGGTGCCAGTCCCGAGTCTGGATAAAGGAGTAGGGCAACGTCAGCGGTCCTAGCAGCCACAAGATGTCGTTAAACATCGGAAACTACTCCTAAGGGAGGGTGAAAGGAATGTAGGAAGTGAGTGATGGAGGGAGGAAGGGTCAACATTCATGTACTTTTCTCAATGGAACTGGTATGACTGGTAGGGGCGTTGCACAGTGTCATCCGGAACTACCATAAGTAAACATGTCCTGTATTGAATAGCTGCATCCAGATTCTTGCACGAATCAAGTCCATATAGTTTTGGCTCAAGACCGTCTCTATAGCGCATCCTATCTTGACATGGTCTGGGTATATGTAGCGAGTTTTTATATATGAAGATATAGGCCTATATAAGCCTTTATATTCACATGCTTTATTACATAGTTTGTTTGCTCCTTCTTATTTTCGTTGTACTGCCTTTGTTACCATGCTGTAAACAGGATTGTCAGTGAAACGTGAGCGTTTTTTCTCGCGCTAATAAACACGCATTTTTTCTTACTGAGTAGTAACGAACGTGTTTTCGTAATGACCAAAACTGAGCAAAACAAATACCTACGAATGCTGGCTCCTCTAGCGATGGGAGTGTCTCCTTTAAAAATATCATGACGAATCTGATAAAAATATCACAGCGCATCACGTGCTTAATTTGCATGTCTATATCGGTGTTGTGTAGCACGGAGACATATGACGGCTGAACGCTCTGTATTTGCATGATCCGCCCATGTGTTGGTCTAGTATACCTTCAGTTGCTGGCAAGGCCTTTCTGGCCTACACAAAGCGCTTTGATGTGGCTTGTACTGTAGGCCAAGACAGTGTTGTGCAAGCTGTCGTGAGCAGAAGATATCTTTCAAGAGACAAATATAGTTGTTCGCGAATAATAAACTCAGTGATTAAAGCAGCTAAAGTTCTGCACATCCAGCTAGTTGTGTTGTTACAATTGGTATTCGGGGTCTTGGCTTCAGTCATATTTAAAATAAAGGTAAGTCATTAATCTATCGTTTGCTGCTTACATGTATGTACACCTGTCAACGTTTGTAGGCCCTACTCATGGGTATGGTAGGCTATTATTCATAGCTTAATCCATTTAATCATCCGCCTTCCAATCTTTTTCGTGATGAACTAAACCCGCCTTAGCAATCGCTCTGTTTCCTCTCTCTGGTCTCTCCGGCAGCCGAATTCGGATCTCCACTGGACGTAGCTGGACACGACGCAGCATTCGTGGAGCTTTCAAGTGGTGCTTTAGATACCTGGAGTTACGATTACAATTATTATAGCCTACTGGGTTTCCACAATCGTTCAGCTTAATCGTGGCCATGACAACAACAACAGGATGACGGTGACCTCATTATAAAGGCGGCATGGAGTCGACACCGTCCAACGTAGCCATCGCATTTTCAACCTGCCTTACTATTCGATCTCGATCTGGCACCGAACTTGAAAATACCTGCCTGCGATGTGCTTTGACTGAGCGCCTGGTACCTGCGACTTAACATATTGGCCCTATAGAAAGGTCGAAGTTACGATTACAATATTTACGAATGGTGGTTACAACATGTAACGCTGTGGTTCTTCTTTGATAATCCTCCTGTAACTGTTGGAGTTATGCATAGGCCTGTGTATGTATGTAATAGTAAACACATGCACTAATCGATAGTTAAGCACTTAATATCAACAATTTAAGGACAAACACATGTATTGAGTAATAATGAAAATATAAAAGGGTCAAGGTTAGCATTATTGGCTCCTATAGTAGTTAGGGGCAACAACCAGATCACGTCACCTTGTGCTGCAGAAAAAGAGACCTGCGGCCAGATATTCAGACCATTACATGAATTACTAGGTACTAGACACTATGACCTCTCTCCTCTCTTTAGTCTGTCTGGCAACCGCGCCCTAATCTTCACTTTACCTCTGACACGACGCAACGCTCGTGAATAAGCTGGTGCTCTGCACTTGGAGTTTACGAATAGGATTGCGGTTGGATTTTTTAAGCTCTCAGCCAACGCAGGTGATTCAACCTGACACGACATTGAGATTAACAACAATCGCTTGCACACAGGTGTCTCTATTCATACACTTATTGATCCTTGACTGAGTCTATGCGTCGTCCACGTGTTGGCTCTGAGCAAAGAGCAAAGGCCTTGACGTCAAGACCTCTCGTAGATATACAGTTTGAGTCCGTGGCATTGAGCCGATGATAATGCGAATGCTATGAGTATGAGGTAACCAAGATGGATGGTTCATGAGAAGAAAATGATGGATGGTTCATGAGATGACCAAGATGGACGGTTCATGAGATGACCAAGATGGATGGTTCATGAGATGACCAAACTGGATGGTTCATGAGATGACCAAGATGGATGGTTCATTCATCTCATCAGATTCTTTAGACCAGAGGTTCCCAACCATTTCTATGCCCTGCACCCCTAGGAAATGTTTAATTGATGTTCGCACCCGCTACAAAACTGTTTACTGATGGTTTCTACGTAATAGCCTACAGTACAATAGTAACATAATTACTCTTTGTCGCACCCCCTGAAATGCCATCTCGCACAACCTTCGGGCACCCCAGGTTGGGAGCCCTTGCTTTAGACTGCAGCCATGTTCGTTCATAGCGCTTTTGAAGTTTCTATATGAGCAGCTACGGTATGATTAGGAGTATGTCGTCATTGGAAGAAGTGCCATAAGGAGAGCACAAATCGTGAAACTTTTAGAGAAGAGTTGAAGGCAACCTTCGACTCTGTACTGTCGTTGGTATTGCGTTGGGATAGCAAAATTACGGATTACTTTACAGGCCCTGGAAGAAAAAGAGTGGTCCGATTTCCTATTCTGGTCTCTGGACAGAATGTAGTGAAGTTGATGTCTGTCCCGAAATTTACGCGACGGATCAGCAGTTAAAATGTCAGGATCAGTGATTGACAGCATAGTTCGAGAATTCGCATTTTACGAATTTTACGAATTTTAAAAATTCACGAATTTTAACGAATTTTAAAATTGCAGTTTTAAAATTCGTTAAAATTCGTGAAATAATAAAATAATAGAATTCTTTGCCATGGCAACGAATTTTATTATTTGTTTACTTTTCAACTTTTTAAGCAAGTGTACAATGTATATAGTGTCATATGCAATACAATCAGTCAGCCGTAAACTATAGCTGACTAGCAACGCAACAGTACTGATATTCAGTCACTGTTCTACTTGGAGTCTTGAACTTCGATTTCTATCATAGTTTGGGTGTGTGACTGTGAGTGTCAGTCAGCAGAACGAAAAATCACTAGTGTCCAGCTCCAGTGTGACCAGTCAGTCACTAACACAGCTTGCAAGCAAACATGGTTAAAAAGGTTGGCAACGTTCACCGAGCTGTGTCTTCTACTTCAACGTCCTCTGATTCTGAGTCAGCAACAGCCCACTGCTCCCATAACTCGACTCTGGTTTCTATATTTTCGCCATGCAAATGCTCCCGAATTTGGGCAGAAGAACCAACAAATTCCTTGTCACAAAAACAACACTGTATTTTTGGATTACCATTTCCTTCTCCTCCAAAATTATTGTAGACATATACATACTTCCACTCCGGTCCATGTTCTTTCATCTTTAAGAAATTAGATTTTAGCTAAATTAACTCGTTACGTAATATACTTTTATACTGAATTTTATATTAAATTCTAAGCAGAAGCTTAGCACAACAAATCATGACGTCATCACATTTGTTGTTGTTGCTTACGCTGTTGTTGCAAACGCCACTGTCAATGTAAAAAGGGCCCAACAATGTCCCAACGAATTTTTACGAATTTTTACGAATTTTAAAATAGACCAAAAATTCGCGAATTTTTACGAATTTTAAAACCGAAAGTCACGAATTCTCGAACTGTGATTGACAGCAAGCATAGTGCGACCGTACGTTACCTCCCGGAATAACGTACGCGTACCGTACGTACGTTATCGAAAAAAATAACGTACGCGTACCGTATGCGTACCGTATGCGTACGTTAAAAACGCCACAAAGTTACCTGATCATTCACAAAAACCTCAATATAACCATAGTCTCATAAGGTACGCGTACCGTACGCGTACGTCAAAAATGATCAGTTTAGCTCCACAGTATTGTTCTGCCCGTACGCAGGCCTAGTTATTTACGAACGGTACCGAAATTTAGTATTACCAATAAAATGACCACTGGCACTGACCATCCTATAGGCCTAAAGTGTGCTGTAAAATCTTAATATCCTTCACACTAGGGGGCCTATACATTAGACAGAATATTAGCAATTTGGAATTTAAGTTTGGAAGTAGAGATCATTGAACAGCCACAGATGACTGATGTATTGGTTAAAATTGTTTACGACCGTCAATCACCAACTATTATTGACTTTTCTTGTGCATAATGTTATGTATTTTATTTTCGTCATCAACTGATGTGAAAGTACGCCAACGTACGGCATTATAACGTACGCGTACCGTACGTACGTTATAGAAAAAATAACGTACGTACGTACGGTCGCACCTTGACAGCAAGCATGCGATTAGATTGAGGGATCGGATCAAGAGTATCTTTGATACCACTGCTTCAAGCACTGGAAAAAAAAGATGGCGTATGCTTTTTGTCACAGACAGAAATACAAGTGACAGGAAGGCTGCTCACATACATTCTGCAATAGCTTTATCAAGGCAGCTCCAGAATGACCAGAGGATAATATAATTAGCCCATTGGTGTAATTGGTTGGGAGCTCCTACATTTAACATGCGGTCATCACATTTTCAGAGATCGTGCTGGAAAAGGTGGTTAGCATCTATTATGTCTCAAAGTCTCCCGAAATAGAACTGTTTGGCCATTTGGTAGATTTCTAGCATGAATAGATCAATCTTTATTTTCCACAGCTCTTGAGGACGAGAATATGGCATCCATTATGGAAAGACAGTGTTTGCAGTTGCTCAGCTGGAAACATTCCAAGCGCCAGATGACTCCAGTGAACTGCTGGAGTTGTCGATTGTTTTCTGAGGTGGAACGTCTCCCAGTGGAATCCATTTCAAATATCCAGGAGCAATTCTGGATGGCCAGAGCCATTTACCACACGAAAATGTGGCCATTACGCAAACAGTATGAACCATTGCAGCTATAGGGTCCTCTGGATTACGGAAGTCACGTGATCCCCAATATTGCGAACAAACAGGGAAGCATATGATATCGCGAACAAAGAAGGAAGTATCTGATATCGCGAACAAATAAGGAAGCCTCTCAGTGAGGCCTGTCTTTTATTGACTGCTGCGTATCTCAGATTCTGTTTCCAGAGCCCATCATCTGCAGCTGCTCCAAGAAATGACCTGTTCCCTGTTCTATGCATGTGCTCCGCCAGCAGACCCTAACAGGGAGGTCGTAGAAGCTGCCACCACCGCATTTAGTAGCAAATTATATGGAATCTGTCTGAGCTGCTGGTAGGATTTGGATTCTTCGACGATGGTGTTTCGGCGAAAGAGGAAAGATTAATGGTCGTATCTCTCTGAGATACTGAGGAGTCTGATGAACCTCCAAAATGGAAATCACTATTCGTCAATCCAGAAATATAAAGGGTCTACATAACTTCATCAAGACATCTAAACTGCGCTTTTTTGAAGATCGTCTGCCTATCTGAAGAATTCTTGCAGATTGACCCGAGCGAATGGCGGCTACTCCAAGAATCATATCTAAAGGACCAGACGGTTGCCACCTCTGTGATGGTTGGGAAAGATCCTGCAGAACGGGGAGTAATGCTGCCTTGATTCACGAATTCTCTGCCATGTTACATCGCATAGAGGAACAGAAGCAGCATCTCGTGCAAGTAGTCGAGAGCAACAGAAGCAAGTTCAGTGTGCTAACAAAGGTTGAAGCTATAAAAAAATCCTGAGAAAATGGCAACATGAATTAATTATTGACCGACTGATTATAAGTTTAAACACAGTGTATTAGTGTTTTGTATGCCCTTCGCCGATCATTGCGATCAATAGATGTTACATTGCTACAGTGTTTTCATGACTGTACTGAGTGACTGTTCTGTGTATTTTACGCTGGTAGTCTACCACTACACTGGACAGTTTACATTTTCTTCATGCGTGTTTACTGTTTAGTGTGTGTATTGCTTAGTTTTTTTACCCGTTTGTCTTGACGATTTTACGGAAACAACACTATAAGAAACTTTGCTTTCAGCGAGTCCTAAATAATTTTTTATCATCCTTAAATATTTTACTGGTTACTTTTTCCATTTAGTATAACGCAATAATAATTTGGAGAGTAACTTTCTGACACTTTCATTTTAGAAGCACCCTAATAGGTACATACACAGTTACACACATCATACACACAGAGCTTTAGGAGGTGCTAAAACGGCGCTATATAAGGATTTGTAACATTACATTATAATACATACATAGACTTCACACACACACACACACACACACACACACACACACACACACACACACACACACACACACACACACACACACACACACACACACACACACACACACACACACACACACACACACACACACACACACACACACACACACACACACACACACACACCTACACACACACACACACACACACACACACACACACACACACACACACACACACACACACACACACACACACACACACACACACACACACACACAAACACACATACACACACATTCAACAGCACCGCTCAGAGAGAAGACTACTCAGAGATAGGTGGTCAGAGGTAGGTGGGCGTCAAGTAAACTCGGAGCCAGGTAGGCTTTTTGTGTAGACCTACCTGTGATTATCTACAGAGTTTACCTAGATATGACGTAAATGGTATCGTTATCTCATGTTTGTCCTTGTAAGAATGATTGACTGATCATCTGTTGAGAATGCTTCGCTAAACTATACATACTATACAAACCTACATTATGAACCAACATTCACCTTCGCAGAGAGGAATGATATGTCAATCTATGGTGCAGTTTCAACTCCAGTTCTGATTTTGGCCGACTTTATGAGTGTTTTCTCAGGCACGGTCGTATATTATATGGACAGATATTGCCTAGCCCACTGCCTTCTTCTATTGTGACAATTAACTGAGGAGCCAAAGATCTAGTAAACAAGTTTCTTTTGTGTACGAGATGGTTACGGTTGACGGCAAGCAGTTACATGAATACTTGTATATCGAACAAAAGAAAGCTGAAGTAGGTCTTGATACCTTTCAAAAACACATAGTTCATGTGTGTACGTGGGTGTGTGAGTGCGTGCGTGTATGTTTGTGTGTGTGTGTGTGTGTTTGTTTGTGTACGTGCCTGTTCTTCTAAATAAATGGTTACAAACATTGGAAATACCTTATGCAGTTTTATATATTATAAAATTGACTTTAGCAGTCATGAGTCAGACACCCTAAACTTAATACAACGTTGACAGTCAACAAGCCGAACAGCTCAGGACAAAGCTAAGTGTTCTGGAGATCTTTGGTTGTTCACACAGCGGAACTGTATGAGGCTGAACTTAAAATATCGGCGTAGGTATTCATGAAATATCGGCAACATGTTGTTTCTCTAAGGGGCCATCCATATATTACGTACGCAAAAATCCGGGAAAATTGGACCCCTCCCTGTTCGCAAGCGTACTTTTTCCCACTCCCCCACCTGCGTACGCTTGACGCATACCCAGCTGCCGCATATCCAGCCCACCAAGACCAGCTGCAGAATGTGTCGGTTCGGTAGCGGCTGTCTGCACTTTCGGCCAGATTGAAGGATGAGTAATCCATGGACTCACTGCTCAGCGGTGTGTTAGTTTAATAATAGCGTTCAGAGGTAAGGACGTAAGATCTTATAAGTGACACCTCTCCCAAAGTCCTATTTCCCCGGACAGTACCTGATAGCTGAAAGACTGAACTCTGGCTCACTTGAAGGCCAATCAATTTGAGTGCCAATATAGACAAATTATAGGTTTTACCCCCCCCCCGCTTCCGTTCGCAAGCGTACGCAAACACATGCATTTGTGTTACCCCATCCCCTCCATGCGTACGTAATATATGGATGGCCCCTAACTTTATTTTCGGTAAGGATCACGGTAGCTGAATGGATTGAACACTCGCCCTGTAACGCGGATTCGAACGTCCACACAGGCGGGAATGTGTAGGGATCTCTAGACAGTTCTTCACTCACAATTGCTTAACGCCATCGATGTTCTGTCGTATGGTCGTGTGTGCACTTCTGAACTTTGGAAGGACATTATCAAATACAGTTGCATTGCATTGTATCAAATACATTTGTATTGTATTGTATCAAATATAGTTATATTGTATTCTATCAAATACAGTTGTATTGCATATAGTTCGCATTTCTGTGAGTTACAGAAAGTCAGTTTAGGTTATAAAAGAAACTGGATCTATAGGCCTACTCCAATCGTCTTAAGAGATGTTGAATTCAAATTTTAAATTTGAATTTAAAATAAGCATATATATTGATAAAATAATGTCTGCAATAAATTATAATTCTCGGACGAAGCTTATTATCTCCTTGTGATAAACATATCGTTCGCTTAAAATTTATTACAGAATGTGAATTCTAAAGAAGAAAACTGACGAACAACACCATTTGTCTTGCAAGAAACTTCAGCCGGTATTGTCAACTAAAAAACATTTCGCATTGACGTTTGACATTAACTTCCGATAGTAAGTATGTCAGTGGCTCAGATTCGCCCGTCAGTGCGTCTCGTTTTCAATGTTCGCGTGACCAGTCTGTTCCTTGACCGGGAAAATCGTGTCGTGGCGAGAAGGTCCGGATCAGACGTCGACTGCTCCGGATATGTCTTCACGAATCGTCCGTTCTTCATCGGAGAGTGCCTCACCGTTCGCATCAACTCGCTTTCCGAGGGATCGAAAGGAGTGCTGGGCTTCGGGATGACGAGCTGTGACCCGGCGTCTCTGGTCGTTCATGGTCTCCCGGAGGACTGTGATCTGCTCTACGACAGACCCGAGTACTGGGTCATCGACAAAGCGCGATTCTTTGATCTGAGTCCGGGAGATGTGCTCGATTTCCACTTCGTCGAGAGTGAGGACGGTGGCGGTGAGTGTAGCTCTATCACAATGTTCATTCTGGGTGAGTAAGGTAATTATAATTATAAATTGTAAACTTTAAAATTGAAATGCATAAGTATTCTTTACCGCCGTTGCGTCAGAAATTTGTGGAAATAAATTTATATATGCGCCAAACTCAAACATTAATTTCTTCAACCTGCTGAATAAGTCTCCTGACCCTGAAGCGACCTGCTGAAATTGTAGGCCTATAGCTGGCGCCGCCACTGGCTACAGCCAAGCACAGCTTAGCAGGCATTCGATCAGATAAGAAAATTATTCAGGAGAATCGAAATATCGGCTAAAAATGATGGTATACAGAAATATAGAATAATTAGAAAGGGAGGCTATAGGGAACGGTGTAAAGGAAAGTGAGCCGGTGGGCTGGTATTTATGTATGTATGTATATTCGTTTATTGAATAAACTGGTTGTCATACCGCAACCAGGAACAACAAAATTAAGAAAAGAAAGGGAAATGAACATTCAGTCGGATCAACAAAGGGCAATGCTCGGAACTATCGTCTATAAAGTACTCTCGGAATATGTGAGAAAAACGCTATAAACAGATTGTCGTTAGAGATAGCGTGTGGCGGCCGGTAAGGCGCCCATCCCATGGTAGTAGAGGGGTAGCCGATTGGTGCATCTTTGAGACAGACGCAGAGGTGTCTTCTGGTATAAGACCTGCATGAGAAGAGAGGCGGCATTCTTTGCGCACCTAGCTGTCATTGGGTACGCATGGGACCGCAAGCGGCTTTGACGGAGAGAGCGGACTTTAACGTTTCTTGTGCTTAACATTTGTTTATTTAAAATAACATATAATCATTCAGTCTGATGGCTTTTTCTCTTAGTTATCTCCAGATGTCTTATAACTATGATTATATGTATGTATATAAACAGGTGAGATTAAATATACTAAAAACGACCAGAAACCGGTTTCGCTGATGTTCCTGGACAAGACGGTTCCTTTATGGGTCTTCTTCGAACTTGGCAACGTCAGAGAAATGAAAATCCTAGGTAAGTCTTTAGCGATTTACTGAAGACGCCTTACTTAGTGGCTAAATGGATACATACATGTATGCATGTAAGCACTTTTCTTTTGATTCGTTGGAAGGTAATAAAATGGCAATGAGATCTAAATAATAATAATAATAATAATAATTATATTCTTTATTATTTCAAACCGACAGACGCAGTAAGATTACATTGGAACATGAAAATACAATCAATATCTTAATTAAACACTCGGTTTGGCAGCCATGCAAAGCGCCGCCCTAGAGAGGGTTACGGGAGTCGATTCACGTACCTTAGGCTATGCTCTCCTGCCCATGAGTGTTACCACTACTCTATCCTCCTTCGTTCTTTCGATCAATCGTAACGTATGCTGCAATCGTCATTCCTTACTTATTTACAAACTTCCAAACTAGCTTACTCGCTCAATCGATAATTTATTCATGCATTTCAAATTAAAGTCAGTAGAAGCGAAGGAATAAAGTCGAATAATTAATGAGGTAAAATAAGAACAAAGTTCTTCAGCATCTCTAAATATACATTCGTTATCCATTATTCATTCATTAATTCGCTAGCTCGCTCTTTCCTTCGCTCGTTCAGTTATTTATTCTACCATTCATTAGTTCATTTTACCATTAATCAATTAATTAATTTATTTTATCTATTACTTTTATGATTATTATTCACTTGGGTTTGTTATTGCTTTTAGAATCGAGCTCAAGCTACCATATGCCTTTTACCACAGACAATGTAAAAGGTACGAATATGGCATCGAGAAGTCTAACCTCTGATATCCAGCGTCCCCGATCTAACAGTTCGCCCATTTTACCTCAGTCGCATAAACGGAGTTACCCTTCGCTTCAAACTGCTCAAGTCTCACCGACCCCAGTACAACAAGAACGCAAGACCGAGGTTGCTATCCCCTCTCGGCCGAACCCTCCGCCCATCCCTCCCAGGCCGATATCAAAACAAGCCCCAGTCGTCCAGTCCTCACAATTTGCACCCACGCCTCTCGTATTAGTAGCAAACAAGGGTCAAGTAAGTCAGCTAGTAGATAAGCTGAATGTAAAAAAGGCCGCATCGCCAGTCAACAGAACAGCAGGGAAACAGACGAAAAGAGAAGCTCCGCCTCCTCCGGTTGTCAGTCAAAAACCGGGGTCACGTGACGCGCAGAAGACGTCATCGGATAACGAGTGTGCCGTCTGCATGGAGAAGGATATTGACTGCGTTCTGTACACTTGTGGACACATGTGCGTCTGTTACGAATGCGCAGTTGAACTAAAGAATCGGACGAATTCGGAGTGTCCGATTTGCAGGAAGACAATCACGGACGTCATCAAGACCTTCAAATCCTAAAGGAAAGCAAGGAAAACGACAGTGCGAAGGCTGTTTCCGTGTCCTCTCGGACTCCCCCTCTTGGCTTTCGATCGGACTCACCCTACCCTGGAACTTCACTTGCATAATGATTTTGAGTGATAGCGACCATCGACTGGCGCTTTGAGCATTATCATATTGGCGCTATAGAAGTTCTAAGATTAGATTAGAAGGAAATGGAGAAAGCCAGAGAAACGTATAGGGAAATTGGTCAGGAAAGGCGATTGACCTAAAACTGTCAAGAACTTTTGGGAAACGAAAGTAGTCCGATTCTGAAAACGACCAAATGTTTACACAAATTACCATACAACACCCCAACCAAGATAATATCTGACTCTTTTCAATTCCCGGATTTACCATCGTCCTTTGTGGCCATCCATATATTACGTACCGGTACGCATGGAGGGGGGTTAACACAAATGCATGTGTTTGCGTACGCTTGCGAACGGAAGCGGGGGAGTTAAACCTATAATTTGTCTATAGTGGCCCTCAAATTGAGTGGCCTTCAAGTGAGCCAGAGTTCAGTCTTTCAGCTATCAGAAACTGTCAGAGGAAATAGGACCGTGGGAGAGGTGTCACTTATAAGATCTTACGTCCTTACCTCTGAACGCTATTATTAAACTATCAATAAACTATCACACAGCCGAGCAGTGAGTCCATGGATTACTCATCCTTCAATCTGGCCGAAAGTGCAGACAGGCGCTGTCGAACCGACACATTCTGCAGCTGGTCTTGGGGAGGAGGGTGTGCGTAAAGCGTACGTACGCAGGTGGGGGGTGTGGAAAAAGTACGATTACGAACAGGGAGGGGTCCAATTTGTCCGGATTTTTGCGTACGTAATATATGGATGGCCCCTTAGTCATCCAGCGAACCCTATAGCGTGAGAGGGGACTCGGAGGGTCATGACAGGATATCTTCCTGGCCTAACCAACTTGGATAAATATTCATGCCAGAATCTTCATCGAACAATCCGTGGAAAGAGGAAGGGCAAGTCAACGGAAACCAGACGCCACCGGTTTTTTTCTGCTGTATTGCATATATCATTGTATTTTATTGCAACTCGACATTTCTATTGTGCCTTCGAAAGATGGACCTTCACTGGATATCTCTCGACAACCCCTCTGACAGGACGTAGCGCTTGTACAGCGTTTACTTGAAGTAGCGTTTTAGAAATTTTGAGATTATATGTACACGATTATAATTCTTATGTTCTCAGAAATTCTATGTTGACTCTGTTCCTTTTCTGGGATTTTGCACGCTGAAAGATGAAGCTTACCGAGATTACGATTAGATGCAAAAAGTTCAAAAGTTGACAATGTGAAAATATATGTTGTTGGACGCTAACCGAGCTTATAGTCAGACAATCGATGAGAGTCAATATTTATTACAAATTTAGAAACAATATTGCGTTCAGAATCCTAAGTCCGTGACAAGTTTATTTACGAAAGATTTCGAGTTGTTGACACCATTTGACTGAAATTGCAGGATATCTTTTACACTGTAACAGTAACTTAAAGCTCGTAATATTTGCCAAAAAATTTAATTGTTATTTCTTCAGTATTTAATTATTTAATTAATTGGTTAGTTGGTTGGTTGATCGATTGATTGGTTGGATGACAGACTGCTGACTCGTTGATTCATTTACTCATTCTTTCAATCAATCATTTGTTTCATTCATTCATTCCTTCATTCAACCATTCATTCATTCATTCAGAGCTTCAGGAAATTTACCAGAACATAGAGAAAGCATTAACTTATTTCAGTCTATCTTATACAATTTTGCGGTTACTTTTAGGGCAACTAGTTTATCAAAAGTAACGCACAATGGCAACTGATTACTTTTACCAGGTAACGGTAATGCAAAAAAATTAGTTATTTTGCATTACTTTTAATAGGCTACCAGGCCAGAGAATTCCACAGTTTAAGGACATCCAGCAGTGACAGTACAGTTAAATTTATTGTTTCACATGATGTATTGTTTCCGACGACTTTGGTGTTTGGGTAACTGTACCCATTGTAAAAGATAAATGTGGTAATATAACATTAGCTGTCTATATATAACTGAACCTATAAGCTGAACCATTTGTCGGTGAACCATTTGTCGTGACACCGATGAAAGACTGCTTGTCCAGCAGATCATGATTTCTGACTTGGCTTCTCACCCGAAGCAACCATCGACCGATGAAAGGGCAGTCAGAAATGAAAACAGACTTCATCTGACTTGAATGAACGACGATAGTAGTAGTTTAACGACAGCGTATGGCAACAAGGCCCTTGCCGTCTATGAAGAGTTTACTGGTTTCTGTTCCTATTTGTACTCAGTGGCGTCACGAGGAGGGTGCGGGGGGGTGCGGACCGCAACGGCTGACACCCTCAGAGGGGGTGACACCCAACATGAGAAAATGATGAAATTTTTGCAAGATGAGGAATTCCTAAAAAAGGACATCAAATCAAAGTTTTGGGAGACGAATTCCTAAAAAAGGGCATAACTTATTTTGATCACTTGTTTGGGAGACGAATTCCTAAAAAATGGTCATCACTTTTTTGGGAGACGAATTCCTAAAAAAAGGTCATCAAATTTTTTTAGGGTGACACCATGACTTACCGCACCGGGTGACACCAGCCCTAGTGACGCCACTATTTGTACTTTGTTTCAATTTTCGTCTAAATTTTCTTGTTCTCGAGCTGTTTCCAGTCACCATCAGAGCTGTCTCTACCGGCTAGACTGCTAGAGGTTGTCGGCTGGTTCGGATATTACACTGCTTTCCCGGAGGAGTGACCAGTTCCTCCTTCGACAGAGACCTCTGCCAACCGGTTCCCTCCGTAGGTCGCGCGCCACTCTGACCTCAACCGCGTTTCGGTTTTCCTCTTTCTGTATCCTATCTTTCTCTCAGTTTTCACCAGACGGCGTTCTTAATTTTCTCAATGTGGTTTCGCGCCTTGTCGGAGCGGTCTTCCCCGGTCAGAAGTCGTCGGCTGGTTCGGTATTACACTGCTTTCCCTGAAATTCCTCCTTCGACAGAGACCTCTGCCAGCCGGTTGCCTCCGTCGGGTGGACGCCACTCCGACTTCAGCCGCGTTTTTCTGTCTCCCTCTTCTTTATTTTTTCTTATGTTGTTCTCTCAGACCCATTCGTTATTGTTGTTTTGTTTCTTCTGGACGGTCTTGTTCTTAATGTAGTACCACGCCTCCGTCAGACACCCCCCCACACGGCAGGACCACCCAGTCGGCCACCCAGACGACGACGACGACTACTCACGACGACAAAAATTCATGTATTCCTTCACATGTATCCCTGTATCCCCTAAAACGCATGAACGACGATCCCTGTAAAGAGACTTTTATAGCGAGCAGCCCATCCCATACCAAAAGACGTGCTGAGCTTTTCCCGCCAACCCAGACAGCCAATCCCAGTTCAACAAGTCCGATTAGCTCTTCCAGCTAACTTCTGACGTGCAGTCATGCATGACAAGAGACCGCCTCCGTGTAGACAAGCTGTATCCGTGTTTGACTTTGTCTTGGTCAGTCTAGGGCTCTCGGCTATGTTCTGATACGCCATAGGCGTAATTTGTGGGGGTACGAGGGGTACCCGTAACCCCACTTTTTGGACTGGAGGGTACCGTACCCCCATTTTTTGAACAATGCCAATCAATATTTATTATTGTGCCTTCCCAGAGATCGCAGTCTTCGCCTTTCTTCGTGCTTGTAAGAAATAGGTATCCCCACTTTTTAGACCAAAGTTTCGCCCCTTCTGATACCTAGCTAATCCTCTGCAGAACTATACGCGATCGATGGCAAATTGATAAAGAACTCTACGTGGTCACTGTATAATGTGTGGTTATTTATATTTTTATTTATTACATAGTGGCCGAATTATCTAGCGTCGCACGGAGGTAGACCCCTATGGTAATTCAGGCGTATACTGTTTGGCGCCATCCATGGAACTGGCTCTCCATCTCGACAGACTGACTGGCCTTCTGGATTTAAACTTATCTCTGAGGTGGAATCAGTAAATGGGCTGGATAAATTTTCAGACTGGATCATTCAGAGATCTATGCGGTATATAGAATTAAGGTACTGTTCAAATCAAATCAATTCAATTCAATGATTATTCAATTCCGCATACAGTGTTTAGGAAATTATTAGTGTTTAAAATGCAGTTGAAGGGGAATATTTCGATAAAAAAGTGTTTACATAGCCATGTATGTATACATATGTATGTATGTATGTATGTATGTATGTATGTATGTATGTATGTATGTATGTATGTATGTATGTATGTATGTATGTATGTATGTATGTATGTATGTATGTATGTATGTATGTATGTATGTATGTATGTATGTATGTATGTATGTATGTATACATGTACGTATGCATGTGCGTATGTATGTTTGCATGTATGTATGTATATGAGTATGTATGTATGCATGAATGTATCAAGCCACTTAATACTATTGCGGGTGGCGCATCGTCCTCGCTTAATGACTTCCGCTATATGTATAAACACAGGATCGACATACCATTTTCCAATACGTGAGGTAGAACACTAAACAAATCTGTATAAAATCGTAGAATTAATTCCCAAGATCGGGCATATGCGTGTTTGACTCCTTTCTGTGCCAGCTACCAGCAGGTAAAATTTGGTGACGTTTGGAACAGAGGACAAGTTCTTGACTCGTACCGTGGCGTTGTCGAAGTGCGTGCAGAGAAACAGCGACAATTTAGGAAAGCACCCACAATTTGGGACAACGTTCACATCAGCCCTCTGTGTTACTTAGTGTTGCTATAGCAACAAGCAATAAACAATAGATTTTAAAGATTTCCAATTGCAACGATGAAAAAATGAAGAAAGTGCGGAACAGTTTAGTAAACATGGAACCAAAGGCACAAGTTGTGTCGAAATTATTAACATAGGTCCTGATTGTCCTACTCCAGATTCACACTCTGTATCCTCTTATACACTCACTCGCTCACAACTGACACAGTGCAATGTAGTAAATTATCAGCCACAGTTCAATCTCTCTAATCTAATATAATCGATTTTAATTTAATTCAACCCAACAACTTCTGTCGCGCCGTCATCATCCCGCAGTCGAAGCTAGAATTCTAATCCGTTAGAGAAACTTGAAAGGTAGACAAAACCCGAAATCCAGTCACGTTGATATATTTAGAAAGTTGAAACAGGCAAATCTTTACGTGAGACCCGAACAAACGCACATGAATGCCAAAGTTTACTTCTTCGGTTGTTAACGACTTCACCGGAAGCGCCCATCGATGTGTGCCTGGTGCATTGTACTAACAGAATGTCTAGAATTACGTTGGAAGTAAAATCAGCAATTTTACTATACGTTTTACATGCCAACAAGCAAGCTTGCTCGTCCTACCCTATCGATCAGCTCCTTCTGATAGCTCCACATTCGACGATTTTTCGTGCTACTACCGGCAGAACCTAACTTTCGATAATGAAAGAGTAGACCATCGTCTTCGTCAACCATTACATTCACATCTCCCTTCCTCACGAGACTGCTATATAGAATCTCATGAACATGCCAAATGAGAATTCTCTCCGGTCGACCCATAACCTTTGACCTATCCTTCCACGGGTGCAATGTATCCAAACAAGTCGTCTTCGTCAGAGTCTTCAGCTCGTAGTCTCTTACTCTGAACGGTTCCGTTAGTGACGAATCGCTAACAGCTTCCAACGGAAAAAAGAGATTTCGGAAACTGTAAGAAGCTGCTCTGTCTATTTCTCCAGGTAGCTTGTCCTTGTGGATAAGGTCCAGCATTGTCTGCCAGGTTGTGGTCCGAGTTGGAATTATGAATTCGTCTAAATCCTGGTTTATGAGGTACTTTGTCCGGTACATCACCCTGAACAGACACTCGTTCTGAGCCAGAATTTGTCCGTGGTAGTGCATTTCAT
Organism: Allolobophora icterica; assembly: GCA_963556255.1. Taxonomy (NCBI): domain Eukaryota; kingdom Metazoa; phylum Annelida; class Clitellata; order Crassiclitellata; family Lumbricidae; genus Allolobophora; species Allolobophora icterica. The sequence continues at coordinate 64,828,771 of OY744608.1, forward strand.
CCAGAGCAGATGGCTTTTTCCACTTGACTGATTCCACGATGCCCATCCAGGAGTAGGATTGAAGGCATGAATAAGCGTCATCGTTGGGTGACTCCAGGTAAAATACGAACTTGTCTGCTCCGAGTAATCGATTCAGTTCGATGAACTCAATGATTTCCATTGTTGTCACGTAGTCTCCGAATAACGGCGGAATGCAGATGGTGAAGTTAGAGATATCCATTGAGAAATTGGTGTCGTTAGTGCTTGAAGAATTGTTTCCAAGATGCGTATCATATCCATTTCTGGTTCGTAGGTCGACCAATAGAAGGTGGTTTTGCGGAGGTAGTGAAACATCATTTGTCAGTGACACCCCACTGGGTGGATCGGTTGCTGGAGTTGTAGGTAGACTACACAGTATCATAGCAGCCATCAGTCTGAAAAAGTGCAACAATTAGACCAGTCTACCCTGATCCGCTCTTTTCTTACCCCTGGGGCTATGGAAGAAAAAATGGTTTTGAAAACACGAAGTGGTATTTATTTTGTATCCTAAAATACTGGAGTTTTGTATTTATTACTTTCAACCTAATTTAAAATAAAATATTTTGAAGTTAATAAAACAACTTTTAAAATGTACTTTCCCCAAAATACTTTTTTACCAAAATTATTAACAACAAGAAAAATATATGCATGAATTAATGTGCAAAGTATTTCGAACAAAATTTAGAAAAAGATTTTCAAAATAGTATTCATATTGTATTTAAAAAATATTTTTTAAATAAAATAATATATATTCAAAATGCCCTTTAAAACGTATTTTGCACAACAATGATTATCTTATCTTAGATTAGATTAAAGTATCACATTACACAATGCTACATTAAAATACAATGCTTCATATTAGATGAAAATGTATAGTATTGAATGGCATTAAAACAAATCAAAAATGTCTACGAACTTGCTTTTCTACTGACCGCGAACTTCTGTCGAATGTATTCAGGTCAGTAACCCCAATCACCGGACTGACCATCCGTTGACCCAGTTTCTCTGACCAGAAGATACACTTCCAACTTCTTCTAGCTTGACCAGTAGCCGTCCTTGGTAGAACTCCAAAGATTCGAACCACCGGAAGTGCCTTGGGATCAACATCCGGTGCTATACGATCGTCTATATATGCGGAGTAGACGTAGGAAGAATTCACTTCCACCGGCTAAACAAGGAAAACGGTAATTCGAGTTAGGTAAATGTGATGTTAGATACAATGCTTATCAACTTCTATGGCGCCGGTGGAGCATGGTAGCCGATTGGTTACAGTGCTTTGCCTGTAATGGGTTCGAACCTTCACTAAGGCACACAGTATCAACCATACAAGAAAGTTAATTAATTATGGTAAGAAAAGGCGAATTAAGGTATGGTAAGATTAACTAATGTAATGTAAACCTCTTAACTTTCTCACCTACCAACTAGATTTGCGTCTGCAGAGAGACCAGCTCGTGTACCGGCGCTGCATCAAATAAAGAGCGCAACAGCCAGGTTGTTCGGTCCGTGTCAGTACCAGGTCAGGATCCGGGACTCAAGGTAAGGTAAGTATATATACATGAATATATATTTGCTATATAAAGGTAAGGTAAGGTAAGGTAAGTATATATGTCAAATAAAGGTGAGGTAAGTATATATGTGGTAAATATTCTAAGGTAAGTATATATATATATTATATATGTGTGTGTTATTGTTAGGTAAGTATATATTATGTTAAATAAAGGTAATGTACGGTATGTTAGTGTATATATATATATATATGTGTGTGTGTGTGTATGTGTTATTGTTAAATAAAGGTATAATAAATAGTAGGGTTATTTATTATACAGAGGTCGTAGAGCAGATGGGGTTACAGTATATGTCCGAGACAATGCTTCAGTTGTCCCATGTGCCCCAGCAGGTGATTGGAGAGAATTTGATACAATTGTGGGTTAGAGTAGAAGCCGGCACTGAGCGCACATTAGTTGGTTGCTTATACCACCCTCCTAGGCCATCGTATGATACTTCTACATTGATGGACAACCTGGAAATATCTATCGAAGAGCTGATCGGTCAAGATGACAAAACTATAGTGATCGTCTGAGCTCGATGTCAATGAACTCTCGCGCCGCCTCGGTTATCGCCGCTGGTCAACCTTCCAACTAGAGGTGTTAACATTCTAGATATGCTGATGAAATCTAACCCAGGCGCCTACAATATCAAAGATGTTGCCTCCCCAATCACTATACTGATCACCTAGCTGTCATTCCCTTCGTAACACACAAATCAACAATCCTACCAGACGCGTGACAAAAAGTCCTTCAGGAAAAAAAAACCTAATCAACATGCTACTATACTATGTGCACTTGAAGAACATAGCTTGGAACATTTTGAGACCATTGAAGACCCACAGCAGACATGGGATGAGTGTTACAAGACCATGCATGCCTGGCTCGAAAAATATTACTACCCATTGCGCCCGATAACACTAACGAACCGTGATCAGCCACTGAACACCTCCGAGATCAAACAGCTTCTTCGTCGAAAAACCGTCTGATGCTCGTCAACCGTATCGAAGAGGCTTGCTGCTGTTACTATTGCTGGTCGAGTGGGAAGATGATCGCCCATTTGAGAGGTATCGACCCCCCGCAAGGGGGTGAAGCTACTCTGGCGTCGAGTCAACCAAATAACTCAGAAAGCCCCAATTCCCTCGTGGTCCCATCTTTCACGGCAGCTGACCTCAATACATACTTCGCTTCAGTCTCCCACGACGCGGCTTTGTTTATATATATATATATATATATATATATATATATATTAGGGTGGTGCTCAAAAACGTTATTTTATGGAAATAGATGGGACAGCCCCTAGTTATGTTCCTTTTGATATACTAAGCTAGTGTGCAAAATATTATAAAAATATTCCATCATTTAGGGGTGCCACATGAGATGACAAGTTTTCCAAATTTTAGACAAGGAATGTAAGCACAATTGTGATGATATTATCAATATTATTTTGTATTTTGTGAAACCGAGAGTAAATTTTAAATTGCTAGGTTTAAAGTACAATACTTAAAGAGTACTTGTGAGCATAATAATTTTTGAACTCTGTCAGTTTGATTGAAGAATAAAATATTTATTAGTCCATTTTTGTGACCGTTAACTTCTTGGGGTCCGGATACTTTTTCCAATGTTCGGACACCACATGGAACAAGGCCTGCTTTTGACCTTCATCCTTGGTCAGTATTTCATTGTATTCTTGGATCAGTGCCAATCCCCTTTCTGCCCTATCATTCACCACACTCAACCGTTCTGACGACACTCCAAATAGATAATAATAATAATAATAATAATAATAATAATAATAATAATAATAATAATAATAATAACACGGACAATTTCTATAGCGCCGTAACGCGACCATGCCGCTACAAGATGCTGTCCTGTTACCACGAAGTTGGATCTTTCTCCAGCCAATCAATGGGGATGCACAGTATTCATCATGTTTGAAGTCACAAAATCTCAAGAGTACATTCATTCATTCATTCATTCATTCATTCATTCATTCATTCATTAATTCATTCATTCATAACGGGCATTTATATAGCGCCTCTTCAAGGAGTACTACTCAGAGGTGCTCCCGACGAAATGAAGCTGCGTGTTCAGTAATTTGTGGACATTTGGATGGAATGCCAACACTAACTTTGGTTCTCATTCTCTGCACCAACAAGGCTTTGGTATCAGCATCAATGCAGTTATCGAAAAAGCATAAATCGACCAAATCCTCACTGAGGTACCAAGCGTGACGGAAAGTGCCTTTACAGCCACATTAGCCACATTCAGATTTTTCGATCTGAATTTAACGAGGCGTTGGAAACATGTTAGATCATTTGTGGCCATTGAATAGAGTGTGAAGCTGTGAACCAGGATCTGAGAAAAACAAAGCAGATGAACAGGTTAAGAGAACGTAGTAAATTTATTTTCAAGAAGGTAATTCGCAATTGATATCGTAAAAGGAATACTTTGTGAGAATAGATGGCCTTGGGCATCCACCTGGCCCTATGCATGACACCAGAGGCTGTGAAATGCAACCCTCGAGGTGAGACATGACCATGTAGATCAGTGCAAGTTCCAAGAGCTCTAGATAATGATCACGAGGCTGATTGTCTTTCTGCAAACATTCCACTTCAAATTCAACAGCGTCTTGCATCATTTCTTTGTTATTGTTAAACTGCAATTTCATCATCTGACAAACCATCAGCAATCATGTCATGGACGATCAAAGGCAATGCATTCTAAAATCGTTTAAGCATAGGTGTTTCAGGTCCAGCAAATGGTCCAGCCAGAGCGTTGAAAACATGTCCAAGGACAACTTTTAAAATGTGATTAATTTGAAATGGATTATGAATAATGTGGGATAGTGTGAGTAAGTAAGTAAATAAATAATTAAACTTTAGAAAGCCTTAAATGTACAGACTACAAAAGTCCAGAAAATTGTTTAAAAAATTGCAATTATTTATTTACTCCTCAGCTCCAGTTGGTTCTAATTTATATATTTATTATTTAATCGTTTATTTATAAACAAATCATCAGAGAATAAGGTATCCAACTATCTATGGTGCATCACACTCATTACATAATTACAGTAATCAAATAATAGGTTCTAGAAGTGATGAACTTTCATCCAGCTCCTGAAAAAATAAGAAAGTTGATTTTTACGGCTTCAATGATGCATAATGTCATATGCAAAACTTAAGTTGTCATGTGGCACGCCCAAATAATGGAATATTTTAAAAAGATTTTGCACATGAGTTTCTACTACCAATACGAACAGAACTAGGGGGTGTCCCAGGCATTATTTAAAAAAAACTTTTTCACTACCACCCTAATATATATATATATATATATATATATATATATTGTGACCTGAGTTATTTTAAATATATATAAAGTTATTTTATTATATATATATATATATATATATATATATATATATATATATATATATATATATATATATAGATATATACCGCAAAGGTTCACCAGTCACTCTGTAACAGAGTAAAGCAGGGAGGCGACCTGACCGACGATTCTGATGAGCGTAGACTCGGATCCGACCTGGGCTGGTGAACCAAAGTCCTCCGTGCCCACCTTCTCGTGGTGCGGACCGTTGGTACCCTTCCTAGGAAGGGGAACGAACGGGCACGGCAGGCAAAACCAGGGGAAGGCAATGGCAAACCACCCCTGTTAATCATGCCAAGAAAATCGTCATGCGACACACCAAACCACGCCGATGGTCGCGGATGGAGGGACTCCCAGGCCGGAGCGCTGAGGAGGGACTCCCAGGCCAAAGCGCGACTCAAGGGCTACTGGGAGAAGTAGCAAGACGGCAACGGAGACTGTGTAGCATGACGATCGCTAGGGCTCCTAGAGCCGACAGCACAGACAGACAGACAGATATATATATATATATATAAGAGGCATATCCGGCTTTCCCCGATGCACCCAGCCGACAGTCATTACTCGACCAATTAACCATCAGACCTGCGGGCTCTACCATCGCGGCGATTATTGCTATCCTGCTTCACATCACCCACTTGTTGCAGCCCAATGATTATGTCATCATTATATCCACAGACTATTCGAAAGCCTTCGACACGGTCCGACACTCGACACTGGCGGGAAAACATGGTCGGCTTGACATCCCAGATCATATACATGCATGGCTCATAAATTATCTGAAAGACAGGGGCCACTCTACAGAACTCAACACGGAATTATCTCAAGTGGCCTTTTATCAGTGCCAGCATCATGCAAGGCTCTGTTGTCGGACCACCCAATTACATCGTCGAAGCGTCGGACCTGCATCCAATCCAAAACAGCAACAAGCAAGTCAAATTTACGGACGACTCCTGCTTGTTAAATGGATCCTCACATGCACACACAGCCGTGGAGGGAATATGAACATATCAACCACTGGGATAGAATGAACAACCTCTGCTTTAATGCCTCCAAAACAAGAGAAATGATTGAGACACGGAAAACCTCCTGAAAAGCGATCTTCTCAGAAGTGACCTCCCCACGTTCGTGCCAGGCGCGGCCAAGGTTCAAGAAATGAATATCTTAGGAGTCACGGAGCAGACCGAACTATGAGGCCACACCTGGATAAGGTCATCTCTGCTGCCTCCTCTTCAATCTATATATGCTCTTCGTCAGGGATGTCAGTTGGGGGGAGCAGGGGCATATGACCCCTGATTTTTGAAAAAAAAGGAAAAAGAATGGAACAAGAAAACAAGGAGGAAGAAAGGGGTAAAAAAGAGAGAAAAATATTACTCAAATTCAGGGAATTATTATATACTATTGACAAAACTAGAGTTTGCATAGCTTTTTTCACATTTTTTGTTACTATAAATAAATTCATAAAAACCTAATTATATTATGTGACAATAAGCACACTGCAGCACACATCAGGCAGCATTAATTTATAGTTTTGCACATGTAGACCAAATACAAAACTTAACACAAGATCCCACCTTTAACAGTGGGGGACACACTATACAGTCGTCCCCCCAAATTGTTATGAAACACCCAAAATAGGCCAACTTTTTCACCTCCTTTTTGACCAGATCAGTTAAGAAGTATCCCTTATCCCCCACCTGTCAAACAAGATCGCCGCCAATGCCAAGTTCCCCCCGGAAAATACTAAAATGACGTCCCTGCTACCCCTGAAAAAGCTGAAATGACGTCTCTGTTCTTTGTGTCCTCCGTTCACACGGACTCCCAGCCCTTGCCCTTCATGACATCGCAATACCAACTGCGATCGCACAACTAATGTGTGTCTCGCCAGTTTGGTGGAGCTATGCTAGCTCGAAGGACAAAATCAAAATTGAGCGTTTGATAAATCGAATGACGCGAATAGAATTTACAGCAATATCCGATCTTACTGCCAACCAGTTGGCCAAAATGCTGATGCGAGCCTCTTTCAAGCAGTAGCAGAGAACGAGTATCATGTATTCCGGCACTTATTCCCTCAATTCGCAGTCACAAACACCATCATCGTAATAGATAGCACAAATTCATTATGTATAGGCTACTAGTAAAGACAACAGCAACTATATACCCCGAATTCTGTATAAGAACTCATACTATCAGAGCAACTTTTTCTCTTGTATTTTACCAAGTTGCGGTGTGTTAGCTTGTTTTCCTCAATAAACGAATATTGTATTGTATTATTGTATAATAAGGTAAGGTAAAGGTGAGGTATGTCCAGTGATGGGCAATAGTTAACTAAAAAGTTGCTAACTTTTAGTTTAACTAAGTTTTTATAGTTAAGGATGAAGTTTAACTAAAATAAAATAGTTTAGTTAAACCATAGTTTAACTAACAAATTTTAGTTGCTAACTAAAAAGTTTAACTAAAAAAATCAGCTATATGCAACTATTTTTCCACAATGAATATTGAACACGGTTAACAAAAAACATTTTAAAACTGCATGATTTTAACAGCCTGTGTTTTCAAATTCATACACTACTTGCAGTACGCCTGTAACTGTATGCTAGAACAGTACACATTGCATAGTTTGAAGGTGAAATTGTCATTGACGCTCTGCATTATTACAGTTCACTTAACCTCTGTTATTGTGAAAATGTTTTTCGTAAAAAGTTGGAAAAAGTTTAACTACTTTTTTTAGTTTAATTAACTAATTTCCAAAAACAGTTGCCAACTTTAGTTAAACTATTTTATTTTAGTTGGAAAATAGTTTTAGTTTAACTAAGAAAAAATAGTTTAGTGCCCATCACTGGGTATGTCAACGTAAGGTAACACAAAGGTATCCATTTTTACTTAAACTTCTACTTCATTTTTACTTCTACTTCCTGGTAGGGCGACGTGAGCTCAGAACAAAGACGACGTCATTGCTTTTGTTTTATCAAACACAACCGTAAACTCCGAGTTTTTAAAACGCTACTGTAAATCTAAGCACAAGGCACAAACTTATTCACGAGCGCTACGTCTTATCAAAGGGGTTGTCCAGAAATGTCAGGGGCAGATCCGAGTCCGATTGCCAGTGAGACTAGAGACAGGATGCATTTACTGTATGTATGTGTTTATCATGTGTATAATGTATATGTATGTATGTATGTATGTATATATATTTATGTATGAGTGTATGAATGTAAGTATGTATGTATGTGTGTGTATTTAGGTACGAACATATATGTGTCTGTTTATATGTATGTATATATGCATGTATGTATGTGTGTATGTTTGCATGTATGCACGCACGTATGTACGTACGTACGTATGTTTGTATGTATGTGTGTATGTGTGTATATATGTATGTATGTATGTATGTATGTATGTATGTATGTGTGTGTATTTAAGTACGTACGTGTGTGTGTTTATATGTATGTATGTATGTATGTATGTATGTATGTATGTATGTATGTATGTATGTATGTATGTATGTATGTATGTATGTATGTATGTATGTATGTATGTATGTATGTATGTATGTATGTATGTAAGTATGTTTGTATGCTTGTATATGTGCATGTATGTCTGTTTGTGTGTATGTACGTACGTATGTTTGTTTGTATGTATGTATGTATGTACGCATGTATGTTTGTATATATGCTTGTATGTACGTTTGTATGTGTCTATGTATGTATGCATGTTTGTATATGTGTGCATGTATGTATGTATTTTTACATGTGTGTATGTATGTATGTATGCATGTTTGAGTATATGTATGTAAGCGTGTATGTATACGTATTTACTGTACGTTAATATACCAGCGCAAAATCAAGATGCAAAACGGAACGAAACAGTCCAGCGAGGGGATGAAGAACGCGTCGAAGCAGCATCAGATTTTTACCTTTCTATTGTTGTATTGACAAAAACATATTAACCAACTTATTTTAAACGTTTAACCAAAGATTTCACTTGCCTGAAAATCGCTGTCGCTGAAACTGTAGTTAGGTCTTTCTTGTTGTTTCAGTGAAAAGTTTTCTTTTCCCTGCCAACAGGAGACAACTAGTATAACGACCAGTGCCACAAACCATAGACACACATGCCAGAGTTTCGGAAAGGGTCTAAAATGGTCTAAAAGTCGCTGGAGATGGGTTGAACTAATATCAATCGCGTTCTTGAGATGCATTTTAGGAACCTATTCTAATAAACTTTGCATCAGTAAAAGAATTTGGAAAGTAGATCTACAACTTACAGCGAACTTAACTTATACACGGATACATACGTACATTTTAGGCCTAAGCATAGCATTAGCGTATAAATGATGCATTTACGGCTGGAGTTGTGAGCGGCATCCTGTGAATATTTATGAAGATGAGCTGTTCGCTAGTGAGCTACTTGCCTGAACAGGCGAAAAACAAAGGTCATGATGTCAAAACATTCTGCAGGCGAATTTCGAGCACCCCCTCCCGTCCATTTGGGATCAAAGCCAGCTTTCTTTTTTTGCTATGCGGCCTATTAGCCATGGAGCTAGCTCCTGTTTCACGTGCACTTCAGTGCACCCTCAGGGCTATTATAGGTAGTCAAAGTGTGTTAAAACAATTGGTCATATGACTCGCTTATTGGTCGCTTAGCCGCCATATTGGATTTAAGATGGCGGAAGAAGGACTTTTAAAATCGCTTGTTTCTCGACCATTTCTTATCCGATTTAGAAGTTTTCTTTTTCAAATTGTAGATCTTAATTAGAGCTATCTTTCTATAATGCGTACTTTTAGTTAAATATAGACGTTTTTTCGAAATAAAGCAAAAACTATTTTTAACACAAATTTTCTGTATTACTACACCAATCCTAATTTGTTGGTTTGTTTTTTGGTTAAGGTACTTATAAGTATCCAGGGGCCCAAATAGAGAGGATACATTTAAACGATGTTATGAAGAAGAAACATGAGACCTCGTTATGTGTTATCTGCCAAAAGAAGGGGCGAGCCTCCAACTTACAGTAGGAATAATGGCACGAAGAAAGTTCAAGAAGCGTCTGTTGTTCTCCTGGATAATATCTTGAGAGAAGTATGGACTCTTTCGGGTACCTATGCCTTGTTACAGAGCGTACATCTTGAGAAGTGATCGAGCTAATAACAGTGCTGGACAGTTAGTAAACCTCCATCCTGAAACGAGCTGCTCTGAACCACTCCCCAGAAAGCGCTGTAGCAGCAGAAATTCTGAACAATCGAAAGATTCTTCATCTTTGTTATATGTATGAAGCGTGGGAGCTATGGACAAAATAAATTATATCGCATAAAAAAAGTGCTTAAGATTTTTTAAATGCTTCTCGACACTATCGAGGGGAGGAGGTAGATGAATGGTAACACTCTGGTCTGAAGATAATTAAATCTTAAAAAGTCGCGGTTTGATCGATACCCATAAACCTCCTCTAGGTCGGCTCAGCCTTCCACACCCTAGGGCAGCAGTAAAACGAGCGGATGCTTTACAAACTGCCAAGACGTGTGTTAATTAAGATCTTGTTAATTGTACCGTTATGTTTCAATTGCTTCAATGTAACTTACTGCGGTTATATATATATATATATATATATATATATATATATATATATATATATTGCCCATCACTGGACATACCTCACCTTTACCTTACCTTATTATACAATAATACATATATATATATATATACATATATATATATATACAAAATAAATTTATTTTGTATACATATATACATATATATATATATATATATATATATATATCAGGATGATGTTTTTGAGAGAACTTCCACCCTTCAGTTTGGTTATCAATACGCTTCACTTCCACAAGAAACAAGTCAAAATCCCAAATGGTGCTATCCACAAATATCACTGCAGTTATCCTGGTGGAAAGGATGAGGGACACTCCAGTCGTTAAGGAATGTGCAAAGCCACTAATACCACTATGGCAAGAATGTCTTGAGTACGATTTCCAATTAAAAGAACAGTTAGCGATACTTATGATGTAAGAAAATGAGTTTAACGCCTCTAAACCACAGTTATGGGAAGCTTTTTCTCTACACTTTGACCATCGTATCCTACATCGCATTCTGTGAAACGAAAGTATTCCAAGTGCTGTGCTCACTTGTGCATGATGGGCGAAGCGATCAATAAGCGAATCATGTGACCAATTGTTTTAACACACTTTGACTACCTATAATAACCACGTGAGGTGAAAGTGAGAGTACACTGAAGTGCACACGAAACATGAACTAGCTCCTTGACTAATAATAGGCAACATTTGAGCTTGACAATACAATGTCAAATCTACTAAGGTATTGGGTGTCAGAAAGCTGCCAGTTCCTAAAAAAAATCGGTATACTGACTCTGAAGACCTATTTTTATTTATTTATGTGTGTATGTATGTATGTATGTATGTATGTATGTATGTATGTATGTATGTATGTATGTATGTATGTATGTATGTATGTATGTATGTATGTATGTATTATGCATGCATTCATGTATGTATGTATGTATGTATGTATGTATGTATGTATGTATGTATGTATGTATGTATGTATGTATGTATGTATGTATGTATGTATGTGTGTGTATGATTATCTGGACACTTACTATTTCGCCTTATAAATAAAGTATCTCACAAATGCGCAGCCTGCGCAGGATTATTTCGTATATGCTAAATGTCATTAGCAGGCAAAACAAAAATAATGCACATATAGCTAGAAGTCACCAATATCGGCCCGCGCATACACGTAGAACCAACGTGCATGCCTGCGTTATGCATGTATGTCCCTCAAATCTCATTTCTTTAGCTGTGGTTGAGCTAGGAGCGCCTCTGAGTAGGTATATTGAAGAGGCGCTATATCAATTCCTCAGAATGAATGAACGAATGTATGTACAGTACTATGTATGTATGTATGCATCTATGTATCCATGTTAGTCAATATTGTGCATAAGTTACAGTAATACTGCACCTGTTATATATATGTTATACTTCTTGTATGTTGGCGCTGATATGATGCGTGTGTTAAGAAACGAATCAGTCATTCAACCAATCAATAAATCAACCAATCAACCAACCAATAAATAAATAAATAAACAAATCAATCAGTCAGTCAGATAATCAATCAGCCAGTCAGTCACAGCCAGTCAGTCAGACAATCATTCAATCAATAAACCAATCAATCAACCAATCAATCAACCAATATATCAATCAATCAATCAGTCAGTCAGATAATCAACCAGCCACCAATCAATAGTTAGCTAGTTAGCTAGCTAGATATCTAGACAAGTAGCATAGCCCCTTCTGACGCCCATCATTCTTCGTTCAGTAACCAACAGGTGACCAGTAATGAAATGGAATATGCGTAGTTGTAGACCAACTACAGGGAAGCATTTGGGTGACCTGACACTCAAATGCTTTACTGACTCATAGGGCCATGCATGCTGCCTACATAATTCTGTTAAAATGCAGCAGACTGAAGCCATTAAAATTCAATGCAGAATAAATTATTGATAATAAATGCAGAATAAATTATTGATGATAAATTACTACTCTTCGACTGCCACAACAGGACGCAGCCGTTATATTGGGGACGTCACTCGAATTATAGCTTACATGGAGATCATTTTAAATATTGAAAAATAGCGATTAACTACTCTTACCTATACTACCTTCGTTGGTGGTGTTGCTGTTGAATACGGTCCGCCACTGGAGGTGATTGTGGCCGATTAGATACATTGATGCCCCGTGCGCCTCGGGTCGACAGATGACGATTTGCATACCAATGGTGGCTTATTTCAGTAATATTTAAATCTCGGTCTAACACGGTTCATCCACAAGGACCTGAATTGGCGCGACGTCCATTCAAACGGGCAGCGGTGGTGAACAGTGCCGGATTTAGGCAATAGCTAAAAAGCTAAAGCTTAGGGCCTCACAATCCGCAGGGGTCTAAAAATTCATTTTTGGGAGGGATCTTTTTAATTTTATGTGTACTGTATAATATACAGAGAGGGGTCGATGATATAGATCCATTTGTCGCTTCTCCCTCTACAAAAAATATTGACAGACCGTTGACTGTTCCTTTAATACTGGTAGGCCTATATTTCCTAATGCTCTAAAAATTGCAAAAGTTGTCCTAAATTTTAAAAGAGGTGACAGGAGCGATGTAGCTAACTATAGGCCTATTTCAGTTCTACCTTTCTTCTCTAAAATCTTTAAAAAATTAATGTATGAACGACTAAATAGCTTTCTTAAAAATACAAAATTATTTATCCCTCTCAACTTGGATTCCAAGCTCATCGCTCTCCATCCTTGCCATTGTAGAGTAGCCTATCCAGGATAAAATATCTGAAGCAATAGAGATTAACGAATACTTCCTTGGTGTTTTTTCGATTTGGCGAAAGCCTTTGATACGGTGTGACATAAAATTCTACTTTGAAAACTCATTAACTACGGTATAAGAGAAATCTAGTGTAAATGTTTGATAATTACCTTGAGAACTGGTCACAGCTGGTTTACTGTAACGGTGTCCACTCGATGATGCGCACAGTCCGTTTTGGTGTTCCACAAGGATCGAATTTAGGACCATTATTATTCATTATCTTCATGAACGACTTCCTGAACGCGTCATCACTCATGCACTTTGTCCTCTTTGCCGACGACACTAATATTTTTTCATTCTCATAAACCCCTTATCTCTCTATATCAAATAGTGAATTATGTGAATACCAATTACTTCGCGGCAGCAAATAATCCCTCAATCTAGATAGGACTACATATATCCTATTTAAATCTCACAGGAAATCTGTCATACCAACTCTAATATTTATATATTAATAATATTCCAATCACCCAAACAAGTTCATCCAAATTCTTCGGAGTAATATTAGACCAGCATTTATCCTGGAAAGATCGTAATAAAGCTATCTCTTCTAACATTGCTAAGAAAATTTGAATTCTAAAAAGAGCTGTCTATAGACTCCCACCTACTATTCGGCTAACCCTCTTCCACACTCTGATTTATTCATATCTCACTTATTCCAATTTAATACGGGCATCGACTTATAAATCTAATCTTCACGGACTCACTGTCCTCCATAAACGAGCAAGTAGGCTATACGTTTCGTTGCAGGTACTCCATGCGGTTCACATACTGACCAGTTATTTCTTGAATATAAGTTATTAAAAACTGAACAAAGTAGGACTGTCCAGATAGGTGAGTTAACCCTTCGTCGGGCGGAAAAAAAACTATACAACTAAGGGCGTGGGGTCAATTTTGACCCCATAGTAGTTATCATGTAAATCGAATAAAATAAGCACATAGATTGCACGAGAAGGTCATTATTATTATTATTCACTGAAATGTCATTATTTGTTGTACTTCCTCATGACGAGACGTCATAAAATGACGTCATGGCATGACGTTACGTCATGATGTCATGACGCCACATGCAACAAAAGGCTTGTAATACTGTTCTTACCCTAATGTTAAGCGCCCTCAATAAAATATAATGACGCTTCCTCATGACAACACGTCATGACGTGACGTCATGACGTGTTGTCATGACGTGGTGTCATGACATGACGTCACGTCATGATGTCATGACGCCACATACAAACATAGGCTTGTAATGCTGTTCCTACCCTAATATTCAGCACCCTCAATACAATATAATGACGCTTTCTCATGACATGACGTCATGACATGACGTCATGACGTGGTGTCATGACATGACGTCACGTCATGATGTCATGACGCCACATACAAACATAGACTTGTAATACTGTTCTTACCTTAATGTATAGGCTAGTGCCCTCAGTACAATGAAATGACGCTAGAATGAACATAGGAGACTGCTAGGAGCTTAGGAAAGTATTTCATCAATCAGCAGAGAGACATGTCTGACAGAAGATTTGACAGTGGACAGGGCACACATTCTTATGACATGCCTTGCACACAGCCGTGGCTTTTTTGTCTGTCTGGGACAAACTTGGCAGCGACCTCATTTCTTTGGAGGTTCCAGAGTGTCGTCTAACAGTCATCCTCTAATCAGCCCATGATGAGTTGCATCGCTGTTCCTGTAGCTCTTGGCAAAGATCTTTTTCCCAGCTTCTTGATGACGCTGTCTCACTGGAGCTTTGTCCACATTCAATTTCTCATGAAGGACGTAAGCCTGAAGTGCCGGAATATCCAGCAGGTTGCAGAACGGCACTGCCTGCCGAAGGCTGGTTGAGAACTTCGTGCTGAATCATCTGGTCAGCCTAATCAACTACTTTGGTCTTGTTGTAGAAGTTGATAACCTCTGGAAGCTTCCTTGGTGTTTTGATAAAAGTTCCATGGGAGATGTGCATAGTCAACAAGACGATGACCAGTTGTAAGAAAGCAATGACAAGTCGCCGGTCTCATTGAACCCGACAAAGAATGAGTACAATCTCGCGTCCTCAGGGAGAAACAAATTTTTTAGGCAAATCTACTCGATTAGTACGAATAGTACCAACCAAAGTAGATTTCTTTATCTTCAGAACATCTGTAGCTAGGGCCAGCGAGGTGCAACAGTTATCAGTGGTAATGTTGCGACCTCCACATTCAAGAAGGTATATGAGCTGACGTTCAATGTTTCCTCCCAGATCTTTGGTTGAAGCTGCATCAGGGCTCTCTTTGCTGCAATAGCCTATATGCTGGCATTGTACACGTACTTCGTTTCAGCATCGCAGCACATCCATAACTTTATGCCGTATTTTGCCGGCTTTGACGAATTTTGTACGGATTTTGCACCGACCTCGATATGGAGCGAGCCTTTCGCAAATTGTCACGAATGGCCCTGGATCATAGGCGTAATTTGTGGGGGTACGAGGGGTACCCGTACCCTACCCACTGTTTGGACTGGGGGTACCGTACATCCCACTATTTGAACATCAGTCAATATCTTATTATTGTACCTTCCCAGAGATTGCAATCTCGGCCTTGCTTCGTATATGCAAAAAACTGGTACCCCCCACTTTTTAGACCAAAGTTGCGCCTCTGCCCTTGAATCATTGCACCTTGAGCGTTGTGTAAAGAGTAACAATAAATGAGGAAGTAAAATTGTGGGCAATGTGCAACTTTAGACTGTCAAAAGAGAAAGAAACATCAATAATCAGTAATGGGGTCAAAAATGACCCCATGACCTTAAGTGTATAAATGTCGTGTAATTTTTTTTCCATCTAAAATTCGCATGCAAACTCAACTGGAATACGTAGAGACAACCAATGCAATAATTCTCGTGAAAATTCACGGCAGCCATTTCGGTTTTTGATATCGAACCATAGTTTGCAAATGCGCTCTGGGGTCATTTTTGACCCCACGCCCGACGAAGGGTTAATGTATCGGTATGAACGTAATTTATTACCTGTGGTGTTTATTGCCTCTGGTGTTCATTCCTATTATACGAAAGGAACCAGGCTGCGTGGTCAACCCTTTGCTCATACAACACTCGGTCACCTTCCATCAGATTCGCGGGGGCAAAAGTTTCGAACATGATTCCCTTATCTATCCATCAATTACCTTCTTGCATAATTTCAAGAATAAATACACCATTATCTGATTGAGCAAGTAACTTGAACTTTCCCTATCTACATTATTAGGTGTGTTAGTTAAGGAATATGTCCAGGAGCGTCTACGCCATAGAAACCCCGGAGCAAATGCTCCATCCAAGAAATGGGGGGGGGAGATTTGTCAGTGTGTGTGCCACCATTTTAGGGGAGGGGTACGGGAAGGGGGAAGAAGAGGGGGAAAAGGGACGTTGCTCCAATGACTTAGGGTGGGATAGACGCCCCTGGATATGTCAGTTTGATGAACTTAATATTGCATTATTAATTAAGTTGCTTCGTAAGTATTGATGTGTTTCCGGTACCGGTACCTATTTGGAACTAGCTGTGATGCGCACCAGTGAATTTGTAGGCCCTATTATTCACAGTTGTTAGGTGGCCCTATTAGCGGGATTTCCCATCCCTTTTGGGTCTCCGCCTTATAACCAATAGGAATGTAAGTTACTGCGTGTAGTGCCATAAATTTTATAAATTGGTCACAGGAAATAAAGTGAAATTGGATTGAAAATTGAATATATTAGGTAGAACCTTTATAAACGGCTTGTGTAGCAAATTCCATCTCGCCTGAATAAATGCATTCATTTTAAAATAATAAGTATTTTTCACTTTAATGCCTTGCTGTTAAATTATTAAAAGGCATAGGCCTATATGTTTCCAAGTTTTGTGACACCTTGTGGTGTAATTTATTTTTTATCAAGAGGTCTCCAAGCTTCATATAGCTTAATTAGGGCCTCACCAAGTCTGAATCGGGTACTAGTGGTGAAGGATCTCATCTGATCAATCGTTGACAAATGAGCCGGATCGAGACCATACGGTCGTCGCAAAAAAGGTGTACATTTACATTTATATTGCAAGAGGTGCAGTTCTGGTGAGTTCGCAGAATAGATGGTTGTTAGGTCATCATGGTAGCGCGTACTTGTCTCTCTCACCAAGCAGAATAATTTCGTACCGGTGTGACGGTGAAGTCATTGAGAAGTTCTGCGATGCTCTGGCTCCCTAATTCGAGGCCCTTGGAATTCGTCTATTGCCGCTTTCAAGCGTCTAGGAGCAGGAAAGATGAGCACCTACTAATTAAAAAAATGAAGATGATAATGCTAATTCTGATATTGGCAGTACTATCATCCAAACCATTCCATAGGTCTACGACCCTTGCACTGACGAATTTCTGCCCTAATGTTCTTTTAATGTTCTTTTCAGTTTCTTAAATAATTTCTATCTCTGTAGGCTTACTCGAGTCGCCATGTTTGGTGCTAATTCAAAGAACCTCTCCCACTGCACTGCCTCCTTTCCAATGATAATTTTGTAGACTTCAATTAGATCTCCTCTGCTCCACCTTCTCTCGAATGTTGTTAGTCCACACCTTTTCAACCTTTCTTCATAGCTCAAATGCTTGTAACCCTAACTCATTTTTGTAGCTCTTCTTTGCACTTTCTCTAGCTGTTCAGTGTCATGTTTCAGGCATGGATTCCACACCTGGACGCAGTATTCTAATTGTGGCCTAACCAATGATTTGTAGAACTTCAGTATTGTATCCTTGTCTCAACTGACTACTGTCCTTCTTATCATACCTAAGGTTGAGTTAGCCCTTTTTGATGCTTCAGCAAATTGCCTTGAAGACTGCACCCTTTTGAATAATCGCTCCCAAATTCCTTTCTTCCTCACTCACTTTCAATACCTAGTTGTAAAGAAAACTCTTTTACATCTTTGTTTCTCTTCCCTCCTTTGCATCACTGAGCACTTTTCCATATTAAAGAACATCTGCCAGTCCTTTGAACAGCAAAAGATCGTTCTTAGATCTTCTGGAAGTATGTCCGCTTCTTTCTAGTCACGAAGACCAACCACATCGCGTCATTATTTTCATAAGAATCTACCACCGGTTACAGTTCGGAAGTCACAGCAATGGCAATGGGTGTTACACATACGCCAGCTAACGAACTTAAGCAAGACATTCAATGGGAATGTTTGGCACAAATCCTTATAATTACTCAACGATGTCATCCGATTGTCTTTCTCTGGTCATATCTAGAACTTGAACTTTTCTTGGTGAGTGAGCTTCTGAGTTGCTGAACCTAGACTTCGGAACTCTCTTCCTATATTTGTTCGTTCTGCTCAGTCGCATATGCTCGTTCATTCTCAAGACTAAACGTTTTCAAATTGAACATCCCCGATAGGCTGTCTCTCTGCTTGTCTTGGAAGACTCATCTTCTGGAACAGAGTTTCCCAACCTGGGTGTCTCGACACCCAAAGGTGACGTGAACCTACTTGAGGTGCCGCGGCTGGACAATATTTCTGCAGCTTTTTGTGAAAAACGTGTAAAACGACCGATCATCACTATTGACAGAAGCCTATTACTATTTCTTAAAATTCAAAGTAGTGTAGAAATGGTCTCAACACTGCGGTTGAATACAAGGAGAGTTGCTCGTCATTAAAATAGAGGACTAACTGGAAGAAAAGTTAATGAAATTAAGGTCAGGTGGACCGTCAGGAACCGTTGACTGAATAACTTTTACTTTAGTAAGGGTGCCTTACTCTGAAAAAGGTTGGGAACCATTGATCTAGATATTGACCTGACTTCGGGTTGGGTTTAGTGAGAAATCGATAGATGACCTGCGCATTAGAAACCGGCGCTATTGAAGTGATTCTATCACAACCCCGAGATTTCTATAGCGCCATTAAAAGGCTAAGTCGCTAGAACCAGCTAATTGGCAGACAAATTACTCACTAATAATAACTAATAAACAATGAAAGAACGCAGACAGATATGGAAAAACAGAAAAGCAGACTTCAACTTTTCTTTGACGTACTACAGTACAAAACCAACCGCTGTTGATTTGCGAATGGCGGTCTGGCGGCATATAAATTCAATCAAGAATAGTAACAGCTCCGAGCGTTACATTCTACAGCCAAGCGATCCCGTTCGTGATGTAACGCAATCGAAGAGTTGTCTCTGGTACCTCCACATTAGACGATTAGTCGCATTGCTAGAATATTCTACATTTCGATAATGAAAGAGTAGACCATCGCCTTCTTCAACCAGCGCATTCACGTCTTCCTTCCTCACGAGACTGCTATCCAGAATCAAATGAACATGCCAAATGAGAAGTCTCTCCGGTCGACCCATAACCTTTGACCTTTCCCTCCACGGATTCAATTTATCCAAACAAGTCGTCTTCGTCAGAGTCTTCAGCTTGTAGTCTCCGACTTTGAACGGCTCCGTTAGTGACGAATCGCTAACAGCTTCCAACGGAAAAAAGAGATTTCTGAAATTGTAAGAAGCTGCTCTGTCTATTTCTCCAGGTAGTTTGTCCTTGTGGATAAGTTCCAGCATTGTCTGCCAGTCTGTGGTCCGTGTTGGAATAATGAATTCGTCCAAATCCTGGTTTATGAGGTACCTTGTCCGGTACATCACCCTGAACAGACAATCGTTTTGAGCCAGAATCTGACCGTGGTAGTGGATGTCATCCAGTTTAAATGGAAGCGTCCAATTGTTAAGTTCCACAAGGCCATCTTTGGAATAGTACCAAAGACACGAGATCAACTCTTGCTTGGGAGATTCCAGATAAAAAACGAACTTGTCTGCTCCGAGTAATCGATTCAGTTCGATGAATTCGACGGTTTCCACCGTTTTCATGTAGTCTCCGAATAAAGGGGGAATACAGATGGTGAAATTTGAGACTTTGTTGTGATTCAACGAAACGCTGTCGTTCGTATTTGAAGACAGATTTTCAAAGTTTATTCTCAGTCCTCTGAGATCTATCACGGGCAGGTGGTTTTGTGGACTTTGACGGATGTCATTTACCAAAGATACAGCAGTGGGTGGAGCAGATGTTGAGGTGGTGGGAAGACTACACAAAACCATAGTGGACATAATTCTGAAATCGCAAACACAACCGCACACATTTCAATATTCAAAGACTTGCATGTAGATCGTCTTGTAAATAGGCAAATTGTAGTA
This sequence comes from Allolobophora icterica, assembly GCA_963556255.1. Taxonomy (NCBI): domain Eukaryota; kingdom Metazoa; phylum Annelida; class Clitellata; order Crassiclitellata; family Lumbricidae; genus Allolobophora; species Allolobophora icterica. The sequence goes on from OY744608.1 coordinate 64,849,281, forward strand.
GTAATTTATAAATAGTAATTTGTCACTTCAATACTGACGGCCTAGATGATCAATACACATTGGTCTTGAAGTCGTGATCGGCCTTAGTATTTGGATTCTGATTCTCACGTGGCACAGAAACGGACCAAGGAGCCTGGCTATATAATGGAGGACTTGATTTGATACGGCGCCGGTGCATAAGCTGGTCTCTCTGACGTGGCTTTTGTGTGATTCTGAGGTATTTCGGAGATTTACTTTACATAGCCTACATTAAATTGTGAGATTCGCCTCCTACTCTATTTCCCTCGTCTGGTTGTAAGAAAGTCTGGTACTAGGACTAAATGTCCCCGGACAAAATGTCCCGGACATAATGTCCCGGACAAAATGTCCCTGGACAAAATGTCCACAGACAAAATGTCCCCAGATAAAATGTCCCCGGACAAAATGTCCTCGGACAAAATGTCCCCGGACAAAATGTCTCTGGACAAAATGTCTCCGAAAGAAATGTCCACGGACAAAATGTCCCCGGACAAAATGTCCCCAGACAAAAGTATCAGATACAGCAGCATTTCATGTTAATCTTCCGACGGCAAATGGTTTTGGGTCAGCCGGTGTCACGAAATAGAGCATCAGATACAGTTATATCCCCTTAGCAGAATGCAGTATCCGGCCGGATGAATGTGAACGGGAGGAACTACCCACCCTCGTGCAAAAGTATCCCCATGAGTCGTATGAAATTATCGTTCGTCAAAAAAGTTTCCCCTGCAACATAATTACAAACTGTGCGATATAACTCAATTTAGAACTATGTCAGTCGTGGTCATGGGCAAAGCCATAACGCTACTTAGTGTTGGCATACGTGGACAAATAATATTAATAGGCCTAATAATGAAAACATGGACAATTTCTAAAGCGCCGTAACGCGACCATTCCGCTACAGGGACGCTCTAGAGACACCATGAACCTATAGCCTAACATAACAACTGGTCCTAGAAGGGTTCATTTTGATAATTTATATAGCCCCTCTTCAAGAAACCTACTCAGAGGTGCTCCTAGACCAGCCACGGTTAAAAATAGAGGACTTAAGGAGACGGTAGAAAACAGGTGAATTTCCTCGTGGAAATAGGCGCAAAGAATGTGGGAGCCAATTCCACGTAGAGGGGCCAGCCACTGAGAAGGCACGACGCTGTTAAACTGAGGAGCGGGACCGAGGAACCAACAGCTCACCTCCAGTTTCAGAACGCAGAACTCAACGGGACATTAGGCCAGAGAGCGGACAGCAGATATCAGATAGGTAAGACGGAGCTTCACCAGAGAGAGACCGCCAAACAAGAGAAGCAATCCTGTAGGAGATGCGCTGCGAGGCAGGAAACCAATACAGGACATCGTGCATATAGGTTGAAACTGGTACACATTTTGGGATATGGGCAATGAGCTGAGCAGCAGAGCGAAGGACCCGGTCAAGTCGCCCAATTAGAGCCAATGGATATCAAGTGAGAACAGAGCAGCAATAGTCAACTCTACTGGAGATAAAAGCGTGAACAAGGATTACCGCCGCGTCATAAGAAAGGGACCGTATTACAACACGCAATTGCCGGAGCTGATAGCAGCAACTCCGGGTGACCAAGTAAACATGCTGAGAAAAAGTAAGCTCTTGGTCAATTGTCACCCCCAGATCCCGGATAGTGAGCGAAAAGGAGACATGGGGAAGGCCTCTGCTAACAAGTGCAGGTCAACCTTTGCCAGCTGTCTGCGACCACCAAGACAAATAAATTCAGTTTTAGATGGGTTCGGCAGAAACCGATTAGAAGCCATCCATCCAGAAAGGGTGTCAATGGCATGGAACATCAGGCCAACAGAAGCAGCTGCCTCTGTAGGACGGCAATGGATGTATGCTTGTATGTCATCAGCATAGAGGCGATGCAGTAGTCCACAAGACCACAACAAATAACTGATATCAGAAGTGAACAGAATGTAGAGCAATGGGCCAAGCACAGACCCCTGGGAAACACCAAACAGAGCAGGAACCCAGGAGGACCTAGAACAGCAAGTCATGACACAGTTAGAGCGACCGGTAAGAAAAGAGCAGAGCCAGTCTAATGGTTTGCCAAGACTCCAAATGAGACCGAAAGACGCTGGAGAAGGATGGTGTAGTCAACTGAGTCAAATGCAGAGCTAACGTCAAAAAGGACCAAAAGAGTAACCTGATCACTAGCTATGGCACCATATAATCAGACAGGAGGCGAACCATTAAGGTCTCGGTTGAATGGTTTTTTCGAACACCTGACTGGAGGGGAGGGAGTAAACTAGTTGTATTAAGATAAACAATTAAGTGATTTGCAACTATTTGCCACCTTCAGAAATATCTTCAAAACCACAAGAAATAACGCTGAAAAAGCTACTATTTGGTCGAATTTACTAAGCATAGTAGCAATTTAAAAAACTTGGAGCCTTATTCGTACTATAATAAAATTGGGCGATCGGGATCCACCAATTGACAAGCCAGGCGGTTGGAGAGGATCTATAGGCGAACGCGTTCTCCACAGGATCAGACTGCTTGGATTCACTTCGTCCGGAGGATGCACTCTACCTACCGGGACAGGGAGCGTGAGTACTGGGAAGCAATCATTACTCGCCAGTCGACGGAATCTAAGAAACTATGGTCTACTTTCAACAGCCTCCTCGGTCGACGATCGGCCAGGCGGCAGTCCCAGTCTCCGCCGCCGTTTACTGCAGACGCATTCCCGGAGCGGCATACAACCAAGGTTTCAACCATACGCGACGCTACTTCAGCTTCTTCTCCACCAGAATACTCTGTCACCGATCACCGTCTTACCGTCTTAAATGAGGTCACTGGATTAGAGTTACGTCGGTTCATCCTAAGCTCTGCGCCAAAAACGTGTGAGCTGGACCCTGTTCCTACATTTCTAGTATAAGAACTCATTGATGACTCCCTGCCGTTCTTCACTACACTATGCAACCGGTCGATCCAGGAAACTCATCTTCCGTCCTCTCAAAAGCGGTCAATTCTGCTTCCAGCGTTGAAGCGAGAAGGTCTGGATTCAGATGATCCAACCAGCTACCGACCAATTGCCAATGTTACATTTTTATCTAAAATGCATAGTCGCTAACCAATTAATTGCATATTTACACATGCATGAGCTGCTTCCCTCCCAACACTCCTGGTCCGTCTACTATCTGATCTCGATGGTGCCTTTGACCGTGGTCAGGTCACTCTCTTGGCTCTTTTCGACGTTAGTGCTGCTTTCGACTCTGTAGATCATCCTATCTTGCTCCAACGCCTCTCTACTTCTTTTTGGTTGGCCGGTGCTCCTTTAGAATGGCTTCGCTCCTTTCTGTCTGAGCGCACAAACAGTGTGGTTGTTGGCGCCTCTAGGTCCCGTTGGGTCCCTGCCCCTTTTGGTGTGCCACAGGGCTCAGTGTTGGGCCCTTTACTGTACATTATTTACACAGCTGGTATTAGTTCCTTGCTGTCCGCAAATGCCCTCCTGCACCAGCTCTAAGGCTGTTGACGTGCAGGCCTATGTTCACTGCCTCGCCACCGACGCAGTGTCTTCTGCATCGCTGATGTCCCATGCGATTGACTCTCTCATCATGGATGGCTTCAAATCGCTTGCTTTTGAATCAATCTAAGACCCAGTTTATCTGGATCGGTACCCGCAGGCAATTGGCGTCCATTGACCTGCGTCTATTAGCGGTGACTCTTCCTCATATCTCATTCTCTCTCACAGTTCGAGACCTTGGAGTAATTTTGGACCAAGAGCTGAATTTCTCACAGCATATTAATTTGGTCACTCGTAGTTGTTACTATCAGTTACGCCAACTCCGAGTTGTCTCACGTTCTCTCTCTCACAATGCTACGGTGGCTCTTGTGCATGCCTTCGTCACCAGTAGACTTGATCACTGCAGTGCGGTACTTGTAGGCCTGCCTCTTAAGCTAATTGGGCGTCTTGATAGGGTTCTCCGCTCAGCGGCTCGCCTCATTGATCACCTTCCTAAGCATGCTCCTGTCTCTGCCTTTATGCGTGATGTCCTTCACTGGCTCCCTGTTTCTCAGCACATCTCCTATCGGCTTGCTGCACTTTTCTGGCGGTGCCTTCTAGGCTGTGCTCCATCCTACCTGTCTGATCTTTGTCGGCCTGTCTCTGATATTTCAGCTCATCGATCTCTCCGCTCTTCGGCAAGGGGGGCTTTTAGTCCCCCGTGCTCGCACTGCTATTAGACAGTGTCGGACCTTTTCGGTTGTAGGACCCTCCATCTGGAATGGCCTACCTTTAAACCTGCGCCTGCTGCCACTGGTAAACTCACCTGCTTTTTGTAAGTCCCTCAAGTCTCATTTCTTTAGCTGTGGTTGAGCTGGGAGCGCCTCTGAGTAGGTTCCAGGTATCTTGAAGAGGCGCTATATCAAATCCTATGAATGAATGAATGAATTGAATCCATTAAGGTGGGCAACATAGAAAGCAAGGATCCCCTTCTCATTGCTACTACTCTCAATAACTCCTTTTCTAACATTGCCCAGACTCTAGCTGCCCAGATCCCTACATCCCAGACCTCCTTTTCCGACTACCTTGGCCCTCCCATGACATGCTCCTTCGGCCTAATTCCCACCTCTTCAGATGAACTTCTACCATTGTGCTCCTCAATTCGTACAACCCATAGCAGGGAAACTGATGGCATTGACCCCACTATAGCCGCCACCAGCTTGCCTTTAATAGCCTCTCCTTTAGCAGAGATCATTAACTGCTCCCTAAACGCGGGTGTGGTGCCACAGGTAATTAAAACAGCTAAAATTGTTCTGATCTATAAAAAAGGCAATAGTATTGAAGTCGCTAACAATAGGCCAGTTTCGATTCTTCCCTACTTCGCTAATTTCTTTAAAAAAATAATGACAAATAGGCTTACTAATTATATACAAAAATCTCATATTATCTTTCCTTCTCAGCATGGCTTCCAGGCGGGACAGCTCTTATAAATATGTTCGACAATATATCTGATTCTTTTGAAAATAACGCGTATTCTTTAGGAATCTTCTTGGACCTCGCAAAAGCCTTTGATGCGGTAAATCATGACATCCTTCTCCACAAATTTATCTAACTATGGAATAAGAGGAACTCAGCTAGCATGGTTTGCAAGCTACCCAGAAAACCGACTTCAATAAGTATCTTGTAATGGCGCAAAAGCAGTTACATTTGGAGTTCCCCAGGGTTCTAACTTAGGCCCTCTATACTCTTCCTACTTTATATCAACGACTCACCTAATGCCTCATCAGTCTTATCCTTCATCTTATTTGCTGACGACACAATCGTTTTTCATTCTGATAAATCTTACACAAATCTTGTACTAACTATAAACATTGAACTGAAACGAGTAGCCGCATGGTTCCTATCGAATAAATAATCCTTAAATATAGATAAGACCGCCCTCATCCTTTTTAAGTCACACAGAAAGGTGGGGCCACCCGATAACTCCCTAAGGCTATCAGTAAATAATATTCCTATAACTCAGGTTAACTGTACTAAGTTCTTAGGGGCCATAGTCGATCAACACCTAACCTGGGACCAGCACATCAAATGTATCTCTACAAAAGTTGCGAAAAATATAGGTGTAATTAATCGTGCATCTAGTAAACTCCCACCCCTGTACGTATTCAACTATATTACTCCCTAATCTACCCTACTTGTCTTATTGCAGCATCGTATGGACATCTACTTACAACTCTAGACTCCAAAAATTGGTCATCTTACAGAAAAGACCAGTACGATTCATTGGCAGCTATCCCTGGGGCTCTCGCACATGTCTTTTCCAGTTATAGGCTATTAAAAATTAAACAAATAACAAAACTACCAGATTGGTGTCTTCATGTACACATTTTCTCGGAACCTCCTACCCATTTAAGACCCTTTTTCGTATGGGCTCTGTCATCAATTCCCACAACACTAGGAACTCAAGCAAGTATCGTACTTCTTATGCTCACACCAATTCACGAAGATTCTCTGTTAATATCTCTGGGCCACAGGTATGGAATGCTCTCCCGCCCTCACTAACAGACTGGGTCCCTCTCCGAGTTCAAAAGCTTGCTGCGCCAGTACCTTATAGACTATGACTTCACTACATGACTGTTAGCCACGCACCGGTTAACTACTAGTTAAGTGCCACTTAATCTTCTTTATCTTATCACCCAGTATCATCTCAGTGAGCTGGGACTTTCTGTTCTTTTTTCCGTCTTTACCGCCTCTGGTTGTGGCGGTCCTTAGTTCAGTTATCAAAGTTACACGCTCAGTATTATCAAATTTTATGTTACTTAGCCTTGCAAGTTCATTTCGCCGTTTTGATTATAGACGTAAGTAGGTGTCCCTACTAGCGGGATTTTTTCATCTCTGGGCCTACCCTTGTAGCCAACTTGTATTTCTTATTGGTTGTTGTCTCATTGACGCATTGTTCATATTCTTGGTTCCAATTAAGGATTATGTTATATTATGTGTTATGTAGAACACGTAGGAGTCACTTGCTTCACGTATTTCTGGTTTTGAATTTTGATTACAACATAGATTTACCAGTTATACGCAATTTCAATGATACCTTATACCTGTGAATTGTTATACCCCGGGAATGATTTTACACGATGGGGGATAGAAATGGTTTATCCCCCGGATACTCTATACCGGTATATTCCATCCAGGGGATAAATTTATTCATCACCCGGATAGTTTTAGGACGAATAGTCTGTCACGCGGCACCGGCACAACGTAAGAAGAAATACCAACATATCCACACAGAACTCTTCACCAAGGTCAGTGACCATGGGAATCGGGATCCCATGCAATACCTCAACAACATAGCATGTGTGCAAAATATAAACATTGTGCGAATTGCACTCAAGTCTATATTAATTAAATATATAAATTAAATTTTACTGCCTGGTCGCTTTGGTGAAGTTTTGTTTTTACAGTTCCAATTTTTTAGAACATTTCTGACTAATTAATTAGATAACTTATTTCAGTTTATACAACGTAGGCCTAATGACTTTAATGTTTTGTTTAACGAGCAAGTGTGCGAAATATAAACGTTGTGTGGATAGCACTCTAGTCTGAACACATGCTATCATTTCACTGTTTTGTTACCAAAGATTTTGGCTAAGCATGTTAAACAATATGACAAAAGAACTCCTGCTAAATATTGATCTGTCAAAGAATGACGTATTAAAGATATGTATTCATCGATATTTATCTTCGAAAAATGACCCGCTCCCATATATTTGGAGCAGTCGGTCCTGCGCATCTAGGGAAGAATCATTCTCTGCTGGTACAAATCATCTGGGGACTTTACGAATTGGGACATCTTGCCTAGGGACATTTTGTCCGGGGACATTTTGTCCGGGGACATTTCTTTCGGAGACATTTTGTCCAGAGACATTTTGTCCGGGGACATTTTGTCCGAGGACATTTTGTCCGGGGACATTTTGTCCGGGGACATTTTGTCTGTGGACATTTTGTCCAGGGACATTTTGTCCGGGACATTTTCTCCGGGACATTTTATCCGGGGACATTTTGTCCGGCCACGCAGTTGGCCACAGAACCTGGGCTTATGTTATACAGAAAAAAAATACAACTGATACAATGAAATACAACTGCAACTGATACATTGAAATACAACTGCGTCTGATACAATACAATACAACTGCATCTGATACAATACAATACAACTGCATCTGATGCAATGCCAAAAAACTGAACTTCATACAAATACAAGAAGATAAATCTGCGTTTTGATGTTGCCCTCCTTCAGAAGTGCGCACACGATTATGCGACAGAACATCGATGGCGCTGAGCAATTGTGAGTGAAGGACTTGCTCAAGGTCCTCACTCAGTGACCGTTTCAGGAGAGGAGAATCGAACCCGTACGCTCAGCGTTACAAGGCTTGCGCTTTAACCAATCGGCTACCGTGCCCCATAAGAGTATCGTTTTGTCAGGAACGCTCTTCGGTGTTTCTTTGGAAGCAGCGCCAAAGAAGTTAGTGATTACCAATGTGCACGCCGACCTTGTACTTTTGTCATCAACATCGAGGTCCGTTACACCAGCCACCGGCATGACAAGCGGTAGATCGACCTTTTCGTACCAGAAGACACAGTGCCAGCTTCTCCTAGCTCGATAGATGGCGTCTCTTGGCAGAGCGGTGAAGATCCGAACCACCGGAAGTGCCTTTCGATCGACATCCGGTGCCAGACGATCGTCCAGGTGAGCCGAATAGACGTAGGAAGAATTCACTTCCACCGGCTGAACAAGGAAAACACTGTCTCATGTGAGATCATGCCATGTAATGTATCGTTGTGTAGGCTATCTTAGCATTGTAGTCATGGCCGTCCTGAGGAGGGGGCATTTGCCCCCTAGATTTTTGCAGATATTTTACTAAGATATTATTAAAACAGTCCCAACACGATTTTACATTGAAATACGACAGTAAAATCTAGGTCTTAATTAAACACTTGTTTTGACAGCCATGCAAGGCGCCCGCTCTAGGGGGCGGGGATTACGGGTATCGAACCGCGATCAAATACTCTCCTGGCAATGTGTATTGCCATTAATCTATCCCCCTCCTCCTGAGCTATGAGGTTGGGGACAGGGTAAGGGAGATGGAGGACTTCGAGCGGAGTGCAGGGCAGGACAGGACCCTTGTAGCTAATATTCTTGTGTTTAATTTCTCCTTAACCTACGATGCTACAGCTCTTTTGATATTTTCATGCCAAACTACACGGGGGAGGGCTCCTTTGCCCCCTCCGTAGCGACACTGGATGTCTCACGGTTATACCGCAAGCTTTGCAACAATTTTTATGGCGGATACAGCGGTTGTATTGCCGTTTCCCCATTACCATGTCACTGTCTAGATATATTGTAGCGAATTTGCCGAGGTTGTGTTGGAGTTTGTTTATAACAACAGATTCCTGCTATGACGATCGAACAGTTATAAAAGTGATTAGTACGCAACTCCGGCACGCACGTGAAACCCAGCCAGAAGAATCTCATCCAATGTTGATGTTTGACAACGTGTTCAGAGTTCCTGAACCTTGTTGCATTAACAAGCATAAGATAAGGTAAGGTAATTAAGGTAAGGTGAAGTAAGGTGAGGTAAGATAGGGTAAGGACAGGAAGGTCTGGTGTCAATAGCTAGGTCAATTAATGTGGGTCCGTCTGACCATTTTTGGTCGACCTATTGACCTACGAACCTATTGACCTATTGAACTATGCATCGATTCCTGATTGCTGCTCTACTGTGTTGAGTTGATGTTTTCTTGGCTAATCGATAGACGTATCACATACTAGAAAAGGCGCTATAGAAGAGAATCTAGACGTAGCAGATTTAAGGAATCCCAATAGGGAGTTGGCCATTAACGAAAATTATGTAACGAATAAAACAAGGGTTAAACGGAATTAAACATCCGAGCGGAACTGATACAAAACAACTGTTGACTTTTCGTGTTAATTAAATATCAATAATCAGCCAGCAGGTCTGAAGGAGATCCAGAAATGGTGGATGGAGTTAGCAGTGACAGAAAGGACAAGTCAGTCTGCAAGTTGATCGCTAGACTGGAGTCCTGGAGAAAGACACGAGGAGAGAATAGAGCTAACCGTGCCAGAGAGAGGAACATATTATATAGAGATTAGAGAATTCAGGAAGAATGGAGATCGGGCAGAAGTATAGAAGAGAGTCGGATCGGGAACTTGGGACAGGTCGGTGCGTGGCTGATGAAAGTCAGGCACGTACAGGATCGCAGACGACATGGACGAAGAGATTAGACCTAGATCCTTAGCACCTTGATGACCCTCGAACACTCTGGACGAACTCTGTAGTTAATAACAGTAAACGCCTGAAGTTCGTCTCCGCAAAAAGGTCGGACCAGTGGCTGCGCTACCATGGGTCGCGGTAGGTCATTTGACCTGCTATTTTTACTCTTGACCTGCCTTATGACCTGCCTGTTTTAATCTTGACAGGCCTGGTTGACTGTTTCTGTAATGTCGTACATTTTCTTATTAGCATGCATGTTCATGATGATCTGAGTAGCTAATCAGTAGGCTACTTACGAATCTTAAAGGTGCGACTTTGGGAAATGATTTCACTTACCTGAAAATCATCCTCACTCACTTTACACGGTTTCACATATTCGTAGTAATATGGAATTTCGGACGAGAAACTTTTGTACAAGTCGCTAAGTCTTTCGCCCTTGATCTCGACAGACCTGGTGTTGAAATATTCGGCGTGCACCGTGAATTTCACAGCGCCGTTAGTGTGACTACCTTGCTGGCTGAATAAGGAAAGGCAAACGATGACTAACAGTCCAAAACACAGTGCCAAGCAACATCGTAGTTTGTTTCGACCTAGGAAACAGAGCAGTAGAACGCGAAAGCCAGAAACGACGG